>CAUYON010046132.1:0-34649 GCA_963573935.1 Arctocebus calabarensis
GTAGCAGGGAGAAGCTAGAAGTGCACTAGGAGCTTTCAGCTACCTTGTCATAAGATCATAGGATTTAAGTGGGGTTGTGGCAGAGGAAATGGAAATAAAAAGATGTTTGCAAGAGACTTCACAAAGGGGGAAAATATAATACCAAACAAAATCTGGAGACTGTTTGCATAGGGGAGGTGAGCAACAGCGAAGAATCGGGAAGAACCTGCGTGTTGACGCTGGGTGACTGGCAGGCTGTGGTCTTGCCATGAATAGACAATCACAGAGTAGACGGAAATGGTTGGGGGAACGATAACTAAGCTGAGAGGATTTTAAAATATTTTTGTATTTTGGTTTTAATGCTAAAAGTTTTGCATTTTGTTTTAGAAAACTTGCATAATACAGGAATGATGGATGAGGATCTCAGCATCTGATGATGCTGTATCGCGTTCCTGGGATTTTCCTGACTCATATTAATTCTAAAGGAATAGATCAAAAAAGCAGGGGGAGTGAAATGAAGTCTGATTTCCATGTAAATTCCTACAATGCTTCACCTTTTATGCTTGAGAAAATATTAAACTCATAAAAACATGTTTATTTAAAACATATGGGTCCCTGACTCTGTCCTAGACATTGTGATGGAAATAACATTTTAAAAGTGACCTGGAACAATTCACAGGTGAAACCTGTCACATGAATGATGATAAGGAGTTTAGAGGAAGGAGGCAATCAAATATCCAATTAAAAGCCTGCTTGCAATAGACCCTCAACACACAAATTCATATGGTGGGAACAACTCAATACAGTGAACATGCTTGTATGTTTGAGGTTTAGGTGATGGAAGATCCTCTCGAGTTTTATCTTCCAGGGTTGCTCTAGTTTTAACCAAACTATTTAGTTTCTTCCAGCCTTATTCTGTTTCCTTGGTTCTTTATTCATGTACTTTCATCAGAGCTGTTGCTGTTTTATCAGTGAGAATATTTATGTTGAGATTGGTGAGGATGACAATGTTCCAGATTGTGCGTAAGGCTCAAGGCTCTTTATTGGTCCTCAATAACTTGCTTACATGTCTAGTGTAAATACCACTTTTCTGGCCATTTCCTGTCCCACGATTTCAGGATCTCCCCGAGCCAGTAATTTCTAGACATCCTCAGACAGTCTAATATGTTGCTCGGGAATACAATCCCCTACGAGGATAAAATGTTGCTCACGAATACAATCCCCTACAATGGCCCCTACGAGGCATTTCCATTTTCCTTTCTTCAACCTCAAATCCTAACATATCCTCCCTGGGCTTTAGTGATATGGAACCATGTGAGGGCGCTTTGGGGCTGTTGTTGTTGCTGCTGCTGACCCAGCTTCTCCGGGTTACCAATATTTGCTTTGCTGAAGTTGTGCTGTGCCACCCTTAAGGGGTCCTGTAGTTATTGCCCCTGCTAAAACACTGATATCAATAAAGGCCTCGCCTGTCCTGCCCCTTTGATGTGACAGCGCTGTGTTGACAGATGAAATGAGAGTTCATCCTTCCCCTGATTTGTGTCACATAGAAGGCCAGGGCCACATTCTGCTCCTGAAAGAGCATTGAAGAGAAATCCTTTGGTTTTTCTAAGCTGTTCTCAGCTTTCTAAAATCCTAACATAAGGTCCCCTGTGTCAGAGGACAATCTGAGGAAAGGAGACCTGGAATACTCAAAATTCTTCCCACCTTGGATGCCAGGACTCTGTCCTATGAAAATGGGTGTGGTCCCGATGGCTTCCCAGAGGATGGGCTTTCACCCAAGCGTTCTCCATTTCTCGTGTCTTTCATATCTCGTATCTCTGCAGAATCTGCCCAACTAGCCTGGTGTGTCTTTTTCTTAGCACAACCTAACATTGAGTCAGGATGGAATCATACTCTTCTGCTAGTTGGGGAAAGATGTCCCTGTAGCTGCAGGCAAGTTTCTGTGGAGGAAACCAGAATAGCCAACTTGAAATGCTAATCCCAGTTTTCCACCAGAGGGCAGACATGTCTCGTCTACTGAAACACATTATATTTTACAATAAAGACTTTTAGTAAAAATGTAACCTAAAAATCATGTTCCTGGATCTTTCTCTGCATATCTTTAATATTTACAAGCATCTAGAGAATGTTAGTATATATAATATTGATATAAATCCTAAGTGAATATACATACATACATTCTTACAGTGGTTTTACTTTTGTTTTTCCCTTATAGCAATTTTTTGGAAAGGATATTTAGTAAATAGAAATTGTTTTGTATGCCTTATTTTTCCTTTGAAGCATAAAATATGCACCACACAAAATCTCTCGAAAGGAGATTTTGAGAAGAAATGAATATAGGGTTAATTAGCATGGCATGACATTGTGTAAGGATTTCCGCTCTCCTGCCTTAATTTTGCCTGTTATATGTAGTATCATTTTTTTTTTTTTTTCAGTTTTTGGCCGGGGCTGGGTTTGAACCTGGTACCTCTGGCATATGGGGCCGGCGCCCTACTCCTTTGAGCCATAGGTGCCACCCTATATGTAGTATCTTTGAAAGAACAATTCTGAAATACTCATTTTTTTCCACTCAAAGGTGATTTTTTTTAGGTTAGAGAAGGGCTATCAGCAATATCTAAGTTGTAATATTTTGATTTTGAATATCCTTTCTGCCAATTTACTTTCATTGACTGGAAGTTAAGTCCTGTGGAATGTTATGGCTGCCTTGTGGTTTCAAAGAGTTCTCTAAACCATGTGGAAATGGAAGCCTTATCATGGCCATGTGATGAAATCATATGAGTTATTCCTTAGCTGTCGAAGAAACCAAGGTATAGAAATTGTCCAAAGGGCCCCAAAGAGGGAACTTCTTTACGTGCCTTTATTTGGGCCATGGCTTTAAAAAAATTGGTGCAATGGCTTATCTACAGTTTTTCAGTAAAGATGTGTTTCTAAAAATACAGAGCTGTACTCTTGCATTTAATTTCAAAGTTGATGCAGTGCTTAGAGCTCAAAGATGTTCTGGGGCTTATGCATGCCTTTAGCCTCAGTTCAAAGGAAAAAGCCAGCACCTCAGTATTGTTCCAGAGGTATCTCAAGAGAGAAAGAAGCCAGAGTAGACAGCATTGCATTAATTTTTTGAAAGAGTGAGCATAGAGGCTCAGTGGAATGATGCGGAATAAGATCAAAGCTTTGACCATTTCTGGTATGTCCTGCTTTTTCATTGCTTAGAAATAAGACGACTCTTTCCTAGAGTGTTCTGATGCTGTGGTTGCTGGGTAGTCCAGATGCTATGGTATCTGACTCCCTATGCCAAATAGACCCCCCCCCCAAGTGAAGTGGGGAATAGGAGAAAACACGAGGGACAGGAAATACTGCCTCAATGAGTCCCCTTTTTGCTTTTTCCTTCATGGGTATGGTTTGGAGATCTCAAAGATATTTGCTTGGACATTTAAGTTGCTGATGAACTGCTAGGCTGCACAAGTAGCACAGCACAGACTTCCAGCCAGTCTGTGTCAGCAGCTTCACTTAGACCATTGCTGCTCAACAGTATGGTCTATGGGACATCTGAAATGGCATTTTCACCTGTTTGTTAGAAATGCAAAACCTCCTGCCCTACCCTAGATCTCCAGAATCAGATTCTGCATTTTAACATAATCCAGGTGATTGATTAAACTTTGAGAAGTTGTGGCTTAGATGATACTTTTTTTCTTTTTTTTTAAACTAAGGTTTTCTGGAGTAGACTTTTCTTTCCCTAGTGTGGTTATTTTTTGGGATACTGGTCTACCAGAAAACCTGCTCTCATGAACCTGGTGACTAGACTGCGTGTAAGGTCTGCCAGCGTACTACAATTTTCTCAACACTACTTATTTTTTTAACATAAAATATAAGGTGCAGTTTGCTTCCTGTTAGGCAAACTTGACAAAGCTCCAATCTACAAGACATAAAATGAGGAAGTGATTATTACCATGATAAAAGAATCTCTTCTTCACAGAGAAATTTTCTGAATTATTCCTTTAAATTGCTTTGGGGCACTTCTGAAATAGAATTTAACTCAAATATTGATTCACAGTCCAGTTTTTAAGATGGCATATAATACATATATTGAGATATGATTGAACAGATAGTAGTTTTGGGCACATTATTAATAAATTTCTGAAAGAGCTCTCAACCACCCTCCTCATTTCTTTTTCTCATTTCATCTTGATTTCTCTAAATCTACAATCTGGAGTAACTTCTTTTTATTCATCTACCGACCTGTATAACTCTATTGCTTCACATCCTTATGAAGCCAAAGACTTCACTGAGATTAAATTGGCAGAGAAGACACCTAAAGATGAATTAAAAAAAAAAATGACCCTTCGGCCTGATGAATAGTAATAATGGTTTTATGCTTGATTCGAGCCTGCAAAAGTCCTTGCTGGCAGTAAAGTTCTGCTTAGGGAAAGTAGATAATTCCTGCGGCATACTGAGCAATAGTATAAAAGTATTTCTTGGGCCCCCAAATATTATTTATAACCAGTAAACCACATCAGAACAGCCACTCTTGTCACCACCTCCTCTGTATTCTCATGGCCCTCTTTATAACTCTGTTATGGTAGCAATGTTTTTGTAGTGCATTGTGTATTTTGACTATTTCCCTAGGGTTTCTGGAGGGCAGGGACTTTGCTTTTCTCATTTCTCTGCATCTAAGGCTTAGCACATAATAGTATTTCACACAAACTTCTTGGATAAAATACTTAGACATCTACCGTACAATTACAGATACTTGCAGAAAGAGGCAAGAATCTGAACTCTGAGCAAAGCAGTGACACAAAGTTGCTGAAACACCCATCTGATATCGCTTCTCACAATAGCAGCAGTAACACACTTCATCTGAAATATCAGGTAAGAAAAATTACATTTGGTGTAGAAATTGAGGCAGCATTTGAACATTAATAATCGATGAAGCACTAAAGAAGATAAAGAAGAGAGGAAGGGAGAAAACTGTGGCTGCACCGTTGAAAAGCTTTGACTGTCTGGTTGTGTCTCCAACCATTGTTTGGCTCAGAGACCAGCCATGCTTGTGAAGGGAGTTACTTTTTAAGTCGGTACAAAGAACTCATCTCTGCTGGAAAGCTTGCTTGTTCACACAGGCAGATAAGGTTTTTGAAAATAGGCCTCCTTTTCTAGGCTTTGCTTAGAAAGGAGAATTAGAATCACATCTTTGTCATCTTATTAGATGCAAAATATTCTCCCAGACAGGTTGAAAGCTTGCCAGTGCAGCATAGTGGAGGAGGTGGGTGATATTCTAGAGCAACGTTCTTTATGCAATTACTGTCCATACCTCTCAGTAGGGGGAATCCTGACCACTGTAGTCATTTGGGTCTCCCCAGGTTCAAATATCTTCCTTCCATCCTCTCTGATGGTAGTCTTTAATTCAGAAATTTGTGAAGATATATGAGCTCATAGTGGCTGAACTCATACTTCACAATGAAAACCATGTGAGTTTTCTATATACTTCAATATATACGACACATCAAAAGTGATAATAGTAGGGTTCTGGTTGAAACTTCTAAATCTTCCCCAGTAAGAAAATTATGAGTGAATATAACTAACTAGAAGGGGGACTGTTCTTGTCTAGTCTGGATAGCTCTTCTTCCATTGCAGAAAAATGTGGTTCTCCTCTGAAGAATTTCTGATGATGTTTTATTTTTCTTCCCATATTGGTATTTCCAGAGATTTCACTTGCTTCTATCATGACCCCAGTGTCAGAAAAACAAAATGTTTTGTTTTTAAGAAGAAACAAAATATTCTTTTACTCACTGTACTTATTGACTGTATTCCTAATGAGGCCCATTATTTCCAGTTGGCTCTGAAAACTGTTGTTATTATTATTATCCCAAGAATGGTATACCAACTCTTTGTTCCTGTAGCTTTTTCATCCTCTACTCCAATTGCTTTCAAGACTTTGGCCATCTGCCCTTGTACTTTCTGTGATCTACCCTTTCCTTTTATCACTGTTGATAATAAAAATAACTTTCTGACCAGGATAGAAGCCCCAAATGCCCATATTCCTAATATTCTCTGTTACAGGGAAATGTGGGCATCAGGTATATTTCCCTTGCAATACTGTTAAATACCTTAATCCCCCAATTGCAGCAGCTAAGTGGTGCTTTTCTTTAAAAATTCTATGTCCTATATCCCTCCATTGGAAAGGTAGATATAGAAAAAATAAAATGCAATGGGTGTGTGTGTAAATATCTGAAGATAATTGAGCTGGCCCAAACAATAGCCCAGGGATACCAGATTTTTGATGAAAAGGACAGAATAGAAAGCTAAAGCTTCCTCATTAGTGATTCTTAAAATTACATGACAGCCAGTCTTCCTTTTTCTCCCTTGGAAAATAGCTGACACTTAGAGATATGAAACATGTGCTTTACTCACATTTTTTTAATTTTAAGAAATTATAACCACATTTATTTGAACATTTCAGAAGTGAAACTAACTATACACTTGGCTGATTCCCTGAAACATCAGTCCTATTTGTGCCTGGGAGATGAATGGATAGTTTATGACAGTGTGTGTTTTAGCCTAAAGGGGGAGCTTTTGAGACAGGTGACTGAGTTCTTGGCATTTTTTTCACTCTGGAGCTTTACAAGCTGTCTGGTCCTTTGGACACCTCATAATGTGTTACATCTAGGGACTTCTTTTCTTTTTTTTTTTTTTTTGTGGCTGTTGGAGGCGTGACAAAATTGTAATGAAATGTAGTTCAAGCAGCTGACAAGTGATAAAACAGTTGATCTCTAGTCTTTTATAGGCTGTTTTAATGCTCTAAGCACTCTCTTGAAGGAGATAGGTAGGTAAGTTATTGATTTTTTGCTACATTTGGGGTGGGTTAGGCTTTAGTTGTATTGACAGATGCTTGACCCCAGGGAATTTGTTGGGAAGAAAAAATATACATCTCTTCTCTAGGTCAGAGAGGCCCTTTCTCCGGAGGGTTCCAATTAAGAGTGAGCATGGAAGGCTTTCTCAGGATCGTGTTTTCTACTGTAGAGGATTACCACCTTTTAGCTGAGAATGTTGGCTGTTATTATTTCTTTTGTGTTAAAGGATGTAGAGTCTTTGAGATTATCCAATAACTCAGAGTCATCAATCCCAATTACCCAAAATTGGAACCTCTTGCCACAGGCTAGAATAATAGGAAGAAGGTGTCTAATGGTGCTCCTCAACATCTACCAGCCAATTTAAAATTATCACATTAACCTGTAATTGTGGGTCTCAATATTCAGGTTGTTTCCAGCCAGGAAGCTGTTTGCAGGCATGATGTACTCCTTGGAAACATTTGTAAGAGGAAAATCAAACTGTAGCACATGGAAAGAAGTTTAGAGCCAGGTTTGACCCGAGAAGACACAGATAAGCAAGTGAAGGACTTTGGGTGTTCCCACTGGATGTTAATTTCCCTTTTCTGTATTCACCATCTGGGGCAGGGATACATCACTTTTTTAAAAGCCTTAATCATAAGTTGAGGACATTTTTCATATTGATAAAATATACATATTCATCACAAATTCTAATGTCTTCTTATTATTTATTCTGTTGTGCTGTTTTTCTTCCTTGTGCAGGTACACATTGTCCCTGGGCTTTTGCCATATCTTCCTACCAAAATAAGCTTTAAGAAAATCGTCTGGTTATAGGTATTAGGTAAAGTTGTTAATTCATGCATTGAGCAAAATACACTGATATCAAGGTGGGAATAGAGGCCTGAGAGAAAGATGGTAAGAGGAATGGATGAGAATAAGATAAGATATAACCTTAGGTCTGCTTTTCCTAGAACAATGAAATTTTATTGTCTTACCTAGATCAAGGGAATTGTTTTATCTTAAAGAAATATCACTCACAGTTATTGGGAGGATAGAATTGTGGCCATGGAGACATTTCCAATTACACATTATTTTTGCAAATGAGAGTTAGTGTGTGTAGGATATATACATAGCCATATACTATTAGGGAAATGTCATTCATATATTTTTAATGGTAAATGTAATGTAAATTCATTGTACAAAACTAAACAAAATCACACGTTAAAGAACATAATGATCCCCTTTAATTGCCATATCCAGATGTAATTATTTTTAACATTTTGAGATAGAATATGTCTTTTTACAAATTTGGATTATACTAAATGAGTATTTTGTCATCTAATTATTTTATCTTAATAATAAAGTCTCAACATTTTTCTATGTTTATCGAATATACACATTAGTATCATATTAATACTGGTTGCTTATTATTCTATTTTATATCTGTGTTTAACCAAACTTTAACTGAAGGATATTTATTTTACTTCAAAAAAAGAGCAAAAAAATGGTCATTTTTAAAAAGTTTAGGTTGGCATATTTTCATACATAGCTTTGTACTCTTATACATTATGCTTTAGGAAAATTTCTTTTGAGTGGAATTACTGGGTCAAAGTCTATGTTCATTTCAACATTGACTTATGAGGTTTAAAAATTAAATTTGCAAACTTGCCACCATGTGCTTCTGTTGGTGACACTGTACAAACAGCTCAGTAAGTTTCATAACCTTGGTATATTAGTCTCACAGCTGTTTTCGTGGAGACATGTGGCAGTGTCTTACTGAGTGGTGTTCATGTTGCTGTTGGGTGTTTTATATGCTGTTGCAAGAATGTTGGAGCTTGAATCAGAACAACCAACAAACAGAAAATTTCTTGTGAAAGTTGGCAAATGTGAAAGTGAAATCAGGTTGTTAGGGCAAGTTTATGGGGATAGTGCCATGAAAAAAATGGCAGTGTGTACATGGATTAAATGGTTTTCTGAGGGGAGAGAAAGCTCATTGATGAAGAGAGGTCAGGGTGGCCAGTAATGAGCAGAACTGATGAAAAAAAATTGCAAAAGTTTATTGAGTTGTATGTATGTCAGAATCATCTGCATAGCAGACCAAGTAAATATTAATAGAGAAACAGGAAAATTTTAATTGAAAAATTTGGCATGAGAAAGGTCTTCACAAAAATGGCTCCAAAGTACTGCCTTAGCTACACCGGATTTTTTTCTGTTTCCTTACAACATGCAGAATTATTTTTTCTAAGTCTTGAAAGTACAATGTTGGTATTTTATTTATTTTAATTTTAATTTTTTTATATTTGAATTATTTATTAGAGCTTACCAATACCTTTCCCATACATTGTATTTCTTTTTTTTAATTGTCTTTATTATTAAATCATGCTGTGTACAATAGTATAAACAAGGGGTACAATGTGCTAGTTTCATATACAATCTGAACTGTTTTCATCAAACTGATTAACATAGCCTTCCTAGCATTTTCTCAGTTATTATATGAAGACATTTGTATTCTGCATTTAGTAAGGTTCGCCTGTACCCTTCTAAAATGCACCATAGGAGTAGCCCCACCAATTACCTCCCTCCACCTCACCCTTCCCCTCCCCTCTCTTGCCCCTTTCCCCATATTTACAGACACACTGTGCTTGGACTGTGGCTATTTAGGCTATTTGGGAAAATCGTTTTTAATTTAGCTTATCTGAATCAATCAATCAATAGACTTATCCTTAATTCTAAGTTAGTTTGCTGGGGAGTTTAAAATTTGAAGGGAGCTGAAATATTTAGGATATTTTTCTCTTGGGTTTTGGCTGGGATGGCTGGGCGCCTGTAGTTCAGTGGTTAGAGCACTGCCCCTATATACTGGGGATGGTGGGGTCGAACCCGGCCTGGGACAGCTAAACCAGAAAAAAAAGGACCCCAGGATGAGAGAGGGGATGGGCTGCTAGTGGTATGTGAAAAATAGTACTGAGGATCCTGTCTCCAGCCACTGAAAGTTTTTGGAGACTCTTGTGTGACATGTTCCTTAAATGACCATATCAACACAAAGTCACCTATACAAATTGGAACCTTGGAAATTGTCGAGGAAATTCATTAACTGAGCTGGGGAACAGGAAGACCTATTCTTGCGTGGACCAGCTCTGCCACCCCATTAATATCATCCTGAAGGACCTTTGGTACTTGTCCTAGGTGAACAAAGCTGTAACTGCTAGGTTTTTGCTCTCCCGACCACTCCAATTCTTTCCCAAATGCTTACTTCTCAGCTTGGAAGGACCTGTCCACCCAAGCTGACTCTCTTATTTGGAATTCACATCTCTATACTGAACTCTGCCCAGCAGCAAGGCCCTCATCTCTCCACAGAATAAATATCTGGACTGCTCCCAGATAATACATGGCCTATGGCAGAGCTTCTCAAACTCTCTGAGGCTATTTTTTTGTTTTGATCATCTTTTGCTTTTGCTTTATTTCGTTTTGAGTTAATTTTCAGTCCACCGCAGATCAATATACAGTCCTACTGCCCAAGACTAGTATGCAGCAGGCACTAACGTGGCTCTCTGGGAGAGCTGGACAGCTCCAGAAATTGTCTGTATGCTCTTTGATGAGACAAGTTCTCTGATCAAATACGTGTGATCATCCGAGGTGTCGTGGCAAAGTCAAATCCATTCATGGACCAACATCAGTTTGTGGACCATACTTTGAGTGCGTTGACATTCTCAATAGGTCTAATTATTCCTTCAGGGTCATACTTCTTACTTTCAGGGTTACTTTCTTGCTTACAATAAAATGGATGTGTTTGACTGGTCGCCTGTAGCTAAGTGGTTAGAGTTCTCTCCTGTGCACTGTGCAGCAGGGGTGGTGGGTTCGAATCCAGCCCGGGCATACTTAATAACAACAACAAAAATGGATGCTTAATATTGTTGATGGAGACAGTAGTAATTGGGAAGGAACACAGGAGTTCATCATCTTGGTCTCTATCTTAATCAATGGATTGGGATGAATTCGAAGTTAGCTCCATACAAGCACCACACCAGTCATGAACTAAAATACTGGTTAACACTTGTGGCAATTGTGATGATTATAGTGCTGAGGAGTTGTGATTTTGATAGTTATAGCTATTTTCTTTTTAGCTTATGAATAATTCTTTAGTAAGGAAGAAAAAAGGAAGCATGATCAAGAACAATGCTATTTGTCTTATCACATTGAAAATGAGTAAATCCTTTTTATTATCTTAAGCCATAATACCATATTTATCTGTACTCTTTCTTCGATAATATACACATGCTTGCTTTACTGAAATGATCTGTGGAATGGAGATATAGGGGGAAAATCAATACTTACTAAAAAAAAAGTTCATTATTCTGAAAAATTATTCATTTTCGCTTGTGATATGAACAACTTTGATGTTTAACTTGACTATTTTATTAATTATAGACTTACACCATGGCCACCTCCACCTGAAAAGGCTGCCCTATTTCTATTTCTTTCTCCAGCTCTAAAAATTTAAATTATGTACAGGGATGATGAATTTGAACACGATCCATGGCAGTATGTTGCATGCTGTAAATACCACATCATTTCTGTAGTAGAATCTACCACTGGATTTCTTGGGGAGTCATTTCCCCAACTACTAGTAGCCAGTAAAGGAGTAGAAATAGCTTGAGAGTTCTATTTCCTACTGATCTATTTCAGGCTTGCTGAAAATACCTTCTAACAGTTGAATGGGCCATTGAATGGTCTTAACATGTCATCAAAAATGGTGCTTCCTGCCAGACGAGTGGTTGACATTTGGAATCCTAGTCCTCTGGGAGGCCAAGGCAGGAGCATCACTGGAGGCCAGGAATTCGAGACTAGCCTGAGCAAGAGCAAGACCTTGTCTCTATTAAAAATAGAAAAATTAGCTGGGCATGTGATGCACACCTGTAGCTCCAGCTACTTGGGAGGCTGAGGCAAGAGGATCCTAGAGCCCAGGAGTTTGAGGTTGCAGTGAGCTATGATGACACCACTACACTCTAGCCTGGGACAACAGAGCAAGACCCTATTTCCAAAAAGGGGTGGGAGCTCTTCCACAAGAATGTAAACAAAGATGGAGTCTTCCTGGGCCTCGGCCATAGTTCAGAGATCCGAATGTAAGACACCCCCTGGAGGACAGGTTGCACTAGATTCTCACCTGAACATAATTGGGGGAGAGAAGAGTTTGATGGTGGGAGTAGGGAAAGAGGGTCCCAGCTGTGATGATTTGGACAATAGGCTGGGGTGGAACAATCTCGTGGACTTGCTTTAGAGATGACTTAACTCCCTCCACTCCCTTTTAACCCAAGGGAGCTGTTTCCCTCCTCCCCGTACCTACTCCCGTCTCTCTTCCACAGACACAGCAAGGTTTGGGGGCTGTTGGAGGAACGTCAGTGAGCCCAGGACCCACAAAGAGCACAGGAATGCTGGGATGTACTAAGTGCCCTTGCCTCCCTCATCGGCTTATCGAAAGGATGTGCTAATGAATGAACAGGGATATTTTGAGAAGGGAAAGCACCAAACGGTAATAATTGGAAAGCTCCTTCACGTTGAGGCTTTCTCATCCACAGAACAGAAATAATAACACTTCTCTCACTGGCGTGTTGGGATCAATGCTGCCATGGAATGCTGTTACATTCAGGAACAATTTTTAGGGCGTAGCACACCCTAAAGGATGGGTCCTTTTCACATATGGCTCCCTCATTGCATAGGCTGGGTGAAGATGACAGCTTAGAAACTGACAGAAGAGAACCAGGAATGCCTTCCTGGAAATCCTTCTATTTTTTTTTTTTTAATTGCTCTAATTGCATAAGAATGCACTGTTACTTTTAGCCTCTCAGGAGAGAAAAATGACAGAAATTGGGCCACAAAACACAGGTGGCAACCTTCAAAGGGAGTACTGTTGTTTAGGATTAAGCCCCTTGACTGGGCGCAGTGGCTCATGCCTGCAATCCTAGCACCCTGAGAGGCCAAGGCAGGCTGATCGCTTGAGCTCAGGAGTTTGAGACTAGCCTGAGCAAGAGCAAGACCCCATCTCTACTAAAAATAGAAAAACGGGCCGGGCATCGTGGCAGGCACCTGTAGTCCCAGCTATTCGGGGGTAAGGGAATTTAGTCAAGAGGATCACTTGGGCCCAAGAGTTTGAGGTTGCTATGAGCTACGACAATGCCGTGACACTCTAACCAGGGTGACCCAATGAGACTCTGTCTCAAAAAAAGAGATTAAGCATGTCTACCAAAGAGAAAAGTCCCCAAATAGCAGCCTCTTCAACAATGAAGAAGTTTAATTTTATTTTCTCATACAAAAAGCCTGGAGGTTGGCTTCCCTTTGTCTGATAGAGTGGTTAACCACTCCCCAAATCCCTCCTAGACATAGGTATGTTCAGATTCATCACTCTGCCACATTGTAGGCAAGATTCGGAATATCTTCAAGGCTGAAGTTGGTATTATCCAATACTAACATGTATCAATAATCCATTTGCCTTTGCACTCATTTTCTCAAGGGTGAGTGTACACTAGTGTTCCAGAAGCTACATGGGTGGCAATTTGTTGCCCAGAAGCCTAATGAAATAGGCATCTGTGTATACTTCTGTTTAAATTTTTCTATTTAAATTTTTAATACTGTAATATCAATAAATATAGTCTATAGAAGTCAAAGCTTTTCATTGATCATTAGAAAAGTTTAAGAGGGGCAGCGCCTGTGGCTTAGTGAGTAGGGCACTGGCCAGCTTCTCAGGAGGCTGAGGCAAGAGCTGGAGGTTGCTGTGAGTTGTGATGCCACAGCACTCTACCGAGGGTGACAAAGTGAAACTCTGTCTCTTAAAAGAAAAGGAAGAAAGAAAGAAAGTTTAAGAGCATAAAGGGTGTGAGCCAGACCTGGTAGCTCTCGCCTATAATGCTAGCACTCTGGGAGGCTGAGGCAGATGGATTGCTTGAGCTCTGAAGTTCAAGACCAGCCTGAGTAAGAATGTGACCCCATCTCTTCCAAAACCAGAAAAACTAGCCAGGCATCATGGCAGGCACCTGTAGTCCCAGCTACTTGGGAAGCTGAGGCAAGAGGATCACCTGAACCCCAAAGAATTTGAGGTTGCTGTGAGTTATGATGCCGTGGCACTCTTCCCAGCGTGACAGAGTAAGACTCTTTCTAAAAAAAAAAAAAAAAAAAAAAAAGCATAAAGCATTCAGGCTGCTCTAACAAAATGACATAAATTGGGTGGCTTTTAATTGACAGAAATTTATTTCTCACAGCTCTGGAGGCAGGAAGTCTCAGATCAAAGAGCTGGCAGATTCAGTATCCAGTGAAGGCCACTTTCTGGCTCACAGATGGTGCCTTTCCCCTGTGTCCTCATGTGGCAGAAGGGCTGAGATAGCTCTCTGGAGTTTCTTTTTATAAGATTCTACCCTTATGACCTAATCACCTCCAAAAGCTGCCCACTTTCTAGTACCTTGGCAGTTAGGATTTCAACATATGAAATCTGAGTTGGGGGACACAAATATTCAAACATTGCAAGGGGGTCCTAGGACCAAAAAATCTGAGGGCTAATGACCTAAGGTATGACTGCTATCCTCATGGACTAAAGGTGTTGCTGCAGCTCCATCCATCATGTCTGCATTCCAGCCAGCAGGAAGGAGAAAAGGAAGATGATAAGAACACATCCTCCTTCCTTTGAGGATGTTCTCAGCTTTAGCACATCCATTAGCTTCCTAATACCTTGTTGGCTAGTGGTTGGTCTCCTGCAGGAAAGAACGGTCAACAGAGTCTTCAGGTCTCATACCCAACTTGAAAGAAATGGGAGAGGGTCTCATTCCTGAGAAAGTAGGCAAGAAAGGCTATTAGCAGCCTTTGCTATAGGGAAAAGTGCAAAAGCAATATTCCTGTGGGTGACAAGTAGACCCACCATCTGCAGGACACAGATGCTTTTCTTCCATACCACACAGATGACCCTGAGGACTTTTTTGTGTGTCCCCAAGCCCTCATACCCACACATTTGGTTACACATGTTCTAATTTTCATTGGTCCTCAAAACCTGGCTAGACCTGTGAAGGGGTCTTGAAAGTTGAGCCCACAGGACTTTTGTGACTTAGTACACTCTCTGGGTCTCTCCAGTTCAGTCAGGGCTAAAGAAGAGTGATTTTCCAAAAGGTAATCATGATGGCATTTAATGAGAAAGAACTGGAAGTGAGAATTCTTTCATGTGGTAAGAAACCCAGAAGAAAAAAGGCAGTGAGCTAACGAAAGCATGAACTGGTTAACAAGTGAGAACAGGGTTAATGAGGCCAAGACTGAGAGGTTGCCTTGGGCCAAATGGACCAAACAATTTTGCTCAGACTGTCTTTACCCTTGATCATCTATCTCACAAGTATCTGCTGTTTATCACAGATTGAGGGGAGAAGCATGGGTGGCTCAACCCAACTTATCCCCAACTCTATGATGCAAAATCACCTCCTAGTCTGTGCTCTTTTGATGGTGGGCCTAAATGATCTTTATCTGGACTTTTCCAGCCTATTTCAGAGGGCACATGGGGCTATATGGATGCTTTTATCAACCATCACAAGTTTTTATATGTAGAATTCTTTCTCCTAACTGTCTCCTTTGGTTTTGGGCCTGGGAAGGGAACACAGTTGGCCCATCTATTTTCTTCCCTTGTGCTAAGATTTTTGCTTGAGGTTTTCACATAAAGTAGCTAAATGAATTTGGTTCTTTGCATTCTTTAGCACACTTTCTGGCACATTATAGACACTCAGAAAGTATTAAGAGTACTTGAGGATGTGAATTAATGCTTCTTATTTTGCAAGCCCACCATTTCCCTCTATTTCCTTTTTACCAAAGATGAATTAACTTTCCTGAAAGTGGAGCTGTTAACCTTTTGACTGATCTCTACTGGAAGATGATTCTTCCAAGAATATTCCCTGGGGTCCCAGAGCAGGACATGCTTTGCCATGCATCTGGGTAATACGGCTTTCATCCTACTGACCAGTCCTCGCGTTGTGAGGCCAACTCTGATGATTTTGAGGTAGTTCTTTGCAAGACTGGAGCCCTGGCATCAATGAAAAAGTTGAGTGTGGGTTATGTAGAGGTTGACATCATAGAAGCAAAAACTCTAAATGCCTTTAGAAAGAGCCAAGCTCAAAGTCAGGCTCGCAGAACAGCGGGTACAGGCTACAAGAAACAAAAGGGAAGAAAAAAGAGAGGGGTTTCTTTTGGGCTTTTGGAAGGAAGAGTGATTATGTAACCTCTCCCCCACCCTCTCTACCACAACTAAACAAGGCTGGGCATCTTGCTCAGAGAGCAGGCATTTTCAGTGCACACCAATCCCCACTAGAGTCTTCTAACATTATTTCAAAAGTTTCCTTTCAACCTGGACCATTCAATTCTCTCTTTAGTCTTTGACTTTCATCCATGTAACTATGGCGGTGCTCTCTGGAGAAGAGAAGAAAGTCAATGACTCACCTGCCTACAATCCAGACCCAGTTAACCCAGCTTGAAAGGGAAGAGTCTATTTCTCTCAGCCTGCCCTTGGCTGTCGCTAACGCTTTACTTCCCTCCAAAAGAAAACACACCAGGACTTTGTAGCACGGATGGAAAGCCCTGGGACCCATCTAATAAAAGACTATTCCCAAGGGTCTTGGATACTTCAGGAAATGTGTTCTCCTGTACAATGTGGAAAATGAAACCACGTCAATTTTCTGGTTGGCTGAAAGCTTCCTAGCCGTGTTTTGGCATCTTGATTGGTCAATATATCCCAGAGTTGTTGGTTGGGTCTTTTGAGCAAGGGATGCCTCTTGAAAAGAGTATATTATCACAGTTCAGGATGTGGACTCTAAATTCAGAGGGCCCAAGTTCAACTGTCAGCACTATCATTCTCTAACCATGTGACTTTGGACAAGCACGTTAACTTCATGAAGCCTCGCTTTTCTCATCCGTAGAAGGGGATAACAATAGGCTTTACTTCACAGTTTTACAGTAAAATGTAAAGTACTTATCACAGAACCTGTCCTGACTGGGGCTCAATCCTCGTAATCAGAGCTGTAGCCAGTTTAGGCAAGTTAGATTTGGTTTAGTGTATACGAACTTGGTTATTCCCCCCCCGCCACTCCATCTTTACTAAGATGTCTGATTGGAAGGTCACAAGTCTTCCCACCACCTCATTCTTTTTCTATTGATCATTGTAATTTTTTTTTTTTAATTTTTGAGGCAGAGTTTCACTATATCGCTCTCGGTAGAGTGCCATGGCATCAAAGTTCACAGCAACCTCCAACTCTTGGGCCGAAGAGATGCTCTTGCCTTAGTCTCCCGAGTAGCTGGGACTACAGGCACCTGCCACAATGTCCAGCTATTTTTTGTTGCAGTTGTCATTGTTGTTTAGCTGGCCCAGGCTGGTTTTGAACCCGTCAGCTTTGGTGTATGTGCCTGGTGTCATAACCACTGTGTTGTGGGCTCTGAGCCATCATTGTAATTTTTTAAAAAGAGGAAGTAAACTTTTCTTTAAGGAAAATTCTTCTAGCCCTGCTAATGTCTTCTTAGCCTAGCTTAAAGCTCTTGACCCATGGATACAGCTGGGCCATGGATGGCTCATACAACCTATCCTTACTTTACATCCCCTCCCTCTCTCTTATCCCATGGTAATTATGGTAATTCCCTTTCTCCCCACCCCCACACCTCTACTTCTGTGTCCTCTGTTAAGTAACACCATTGTTCTGGTTGGACATCACTCCCTTTCATAAGGAGCTCTTGAATGTCCATTCTTCCAGGGAGCCTACTTGGATTGATTCCCACATTCTTATCAACAAGTGGACCTCCATGTGCCACCTGTCGGCATCACGTCATCTTGGCTCTTTGTTCTTATTTTACTCCTTAGAGTCTCTGCTTATGTTTCCATCTCAGGTAGCTAAATCCTGGAGGGCAGGGACTTGGCGCTGTAATTTTCTAGATTAACCTTTGATGATGAGATGGTGTGGCCTGAAGGGATGCTTTGCTTTTGATGAGGGAAAATGAAAGGCCCCCAGAGCATGGCTCAGTAAGGGTGTCCACGCACGTCTTCACTCCAGTCTCGGTACCTCTGTCCTAAAACTTCCACTCTTGTCTTCCACTTCCACTCTTGCTACTTCACTCTCTTGTTTCTTCCAAATCACAGGTCGTGAAGCCCAGGCTTCCTGAATCCACCTGGCCCTCTCACTTGCTTACATGTACTCATTTCCTGGAGCAAACACCTGCTTCAGATCAAGTTTAATTCCCGTTACTCACCAGATTCGCTGCTAGGCTATATAAAGACCCACTCTGGCCTTCTCCTGGGCTCTAAAGTTCATCCCTTCCTGTGATCTTCCCATTGGGCTCAAGAGGTTGACTAGCTGTCTAGGGAAGGTAGATTAAAAGAGTGCCAGCCAAGTAGGGGACATAACACCACTCCTGGCCTTTTTCCTACAGCACAGATGGTGTGGCAGCTCCAAAGCTTGTTCACCATTCTTCACTCTTGCCTTGGTCTTGGAATGGGAGGGCATACTTCTCATCCCTTGACTATGGGCTTGGGGATATCACTTGCATTGGCCAATGAGATGTTACTGGATGTGACATTGGCAGAGACTAAAACCATGCTTGTGTGGCTGGTCTTGCCCTCTTGTGCCTCTTCTCTTGACATGAGAAGAACACCCTCTGGTTGGCTCCTGACCTTTCAGCACAGGTCCCAGAATGGGCACACCTGAGATCAACCCAGAGCACACAGTTAAGCCCAGACTGATTGTAGCTTGAAGAAGAGTACTCCTAGCCTCGTCACCCTAGATCAGCCAAACCCCAGATCCCTGAAGATGGGAGAACAAGGATAAATGACTCTTGTTTTCAGCCCCCAGGTTTCTCCCCAATGTTACGCAGCATTACTGTCGCAATAGCTAGCTAGGGCAGACAGCAGGCAGGTTTCCTCTTGCATGCCTACTCTGTTCAGTTGGTAAGGGCGGAGCAGAGTGCTTCACCAGCTGGTGAAAGATCGTGAGACCAATTGGGCTCTATGTGAAAGAATTCCAGGATTAATTACTCAGGTCTGCCATAGGAAGAGTCATAGCACAAGTGCCTGAGAGCTGGGTCTACAGCCTTTCCTGATTTCTTACCTTGCTCTCCCCCAAAGACAAAGCAGAGTACAGAAATGTGGCTCACTGAATACTATTAATATACACAGGTAGGAGCAGATGATATATTCTCTAGTGCATACATATTTATAGCACCAGCACACAAGAAATGCACTTCCCAGTAGAAGAGGTAGTCCTATGGTTGCCAATTTGATAAGCAGTTTGTCTCTTTGAGTGTGGGGAGGAAGTGCCTCTTCTTCCAAACAGATGTGTCTCATATTGGGATACATGGCTTAACAAGTGTAGCACAGACTGGATTTCAGCCCCCAATCACTCCCTCGTTGAGCACTTTTGTAGAGTGTACAAACTGTACCACTGTATATGGCAGGCCTACCAGCACAATTTAGGATGAAAATTAAACTAGAAAAAAAAAAAAAAGATGAAGAACCAAGATGAAACGAGAGAAAAGTCTGCTTTTATCCAATGTCACGTCTGCTCAACTCCTTTGCTTTGGAGTTTCAAATGAGTCTCCTTAGCACTATTTGACCTTGGGTTCCAGGGCTAAATTGCATGTATATCTGTGCAGTTGCAAGAATGGTTTCTTTAAAGATGGGTATGTCTACTACTGAATAGACATGCTCTATTCCAGAAGAGGAAACAGCATGCCCCACTGAATCTCCAAGCCTAAAAATGTTGAAAAGTGTTAAGCTCAGAACAAACTCCCTAAAATCTTTCTCCCACTCTTGCCTGTTAGGTACCTTGGAAAAGCAAAAGGATCCTCTCCGGCAAGGTAACTGAAAATTTGAGTGAAGACTGACCCTGGGAATTAGATTGCTTGAATTTGAAGAGCCCAATGAAAGGAAGTCACATCTGGTTCCATTTTTCTTGTGAAATTATCTCACACTGACCAAGTAGTTCCTTTCCTGAGTATATAAATACAGAAGACACACACATGGTTGTTATCAAACAGTATTGTGCAAAATTAAGTTGGCTACTTTATGGTGAAACAGAGAAGAATGGAAGGCATTTCAAACACATGAGTTTCTCTTCATTGGGTCTGGAAGCAATCACTCATGAAGACAGCTACTTTATCTCCTAGAGTGAGGACCATTCAAGAAAGGCTATCATATTGGGTTAAAACCAGCGATATGGTCAAACCTGCAGTGGACCCAATGACATGGGGGCAGGTAGTCTGTATTAATGACAGAAATGCCCTCCACCCCATGTCCCAAGCTAGTCTTTTAGACAAGGTCTCTAATGTGCTGACCAGATGTGAACTTGTGGCCAAAGGGAATGGACTTCCTGGGACTTTTCAATTATCTTTTTGGTCTCAGAGACTCACTGCTACCTGGCTCCTATCCTTAGACTGTTCTGGGGGAATGCACAACAGATGAGAAGCAGAAATAAAGGAAACTCCCACAAGCCTTAGCTGTGTGAGCCTTGAAATTGCTCCACATTGAGCCAGAAGGAAGGAATGTTGGAGGGGGCAGGGATACTTCCAACCAAGCATTTGGTTAATACTATTCTTGTCCAGTGACTGTTCCAAAGGAACATGAATCCATCTTTGGATTAAGTGTCCCATAGGACCTATGTGAGCAAAAGGATAGTGGTAGGAGGTGAAGGAAAGAGTGAAACCATGAACTGTAAAGCCATAAAAATTACGAGGCTGGAAGAGGGAGGGGGCCATGAGATCGTTTCTCCTATCACCCTGCCTTGAAATTCCCAGATGCTTTCATTTTTACAGGTTGGCCTGAAAAATAAGAAGTTTGCTTACACAAAACTGGGATCCATGAATGGTGTGGTTAAGTGGGCCAAAAAATGAAGAGCACTGTGAATTTACCAGAGAGAGAGGTGGGTCCTTGTCCAGAATTCATTCTTCTCTTTAACTTTGGTATTTCCCAACCTACTATACTGTTGAGACCTTGTTATACCCCAAACAGCCCAACCCAATTCTCCCCACATCAAAACAATTCCAGGCATTTGCTAATTGTCTCCGGAAGCACTATTCAATGAAGACTGCAGTTGACAATGGAGTCAACTTAGAGTTTGCGGAATCAAAGTTTGAAATCATGTCTTGGAAAGGTATTTCTGGTCTATATATTTTCTTTGTAACATTCAAGGGAACTGTGTCTAACATGAAAAATAATTTGAGAAAAGGGTCTTTCCTTCTGTCTCTTCACAGAGAGGTAACATGACTAATGTGGGCCCTCCCTTGAAATGGAAAGTGAAAAATAGAAATGTCTTATATGAACCCTGAGGAGGTCATAATGTGACCCACTCCTTTGTGACTGAGAGGTGGGAAATGCAGAAAGATTTGATTCATTGTAGTTGAGACTTATCTAAAAGGATCCTGTGGTGGTAGTGGGGGGGAGAAGTTGGAAAAAAGAACCTGTTTTATGGGGTGGAGTTTTCCATGTCCAAGGGCAAGTCATAGCTGTGGCAGTAGGAACAATAGGAAGATTTTAGGTAAGATGATGTGGACTTGAAGTGTAAGAGTGTGGCTCTCTTAGCCATCTAGCTTGGGGTGGTTTGAGAAGTCAATGGCTGAAGAACTTGTAGAGGATTATGCAATCAGCTTTGGTTCCCAGTGATCCACAGATAAGCATCACTCAGTCCAGAAGTCCAAGATGTGAATCTAGAACTGGTGCTATTTGTGCATCATTAAGTGCACTCATCTCCTCATCTTCTTATTTTAGGATAGCCCTGAATTCTTAGCATTTGCATTTTCTCATCTGAAAAAATGGAATGACAACACCAGCTCATGTTTTTCTTTTTCTTTTTATCTGCAAACCCCCTTCATGAAGTACTTTTGTTAAAAAGCCATGTGTTGGACGGCGCCTGTGGCTCACTGAGTAAGGTGCCAGTCCCATGTGCCGGAGGTGGCGGGTTCAAACCCAACCAAAAACTACAAAAAAAAAAAAAAAAAGCCATGTGTTTTATTTTAATGGTTTTGTAAAAAGTAGGAAGAAACTCATCCCTTTGTATTCAAAATGGGGCAAACAGAGATTTCTAACTGGTCATTGTATAGGCCCATGGCTTCTGCCCTGGAGAAGGTATAAAAGGAGGTAAAGTATTTTTTTAATTCAGATTAATATGAGGGTGCAAATGATTAGGTTGTTTTCATTTGTTAGGTAAGATCCCTGTTGTAGTAGTGCCCCTCACCCAGGAGGTGTGCCATATACCTTTACATTGTGCCCACCAGATGCACAGCTCATGTTTTTCTGAATGTGGATTAATTAACACTTAAATGTTTGCTAATTGTTACAACTTGGCAGCATCTTCAGCCCTGAGCTCCCTCTGCAAAGCCGCAGGCACCTCTGAGTATTAAATGAAAGAAAGGGAACAGGCTGAGAAAGATGGCAGGATAGAGGCAGGGTCTAACCGAACCTATGCCATGTAGGTAGGCAGCGGAGAGTCTAGTAAACATGCCCAGCCAGCCCCCGACCATTGGCCAAGCCAAAGTTCCTAGCCTCAGCAGTGCCCACTATCCTTGCCCTTCCTCCACTCACACTTAATCCCAAGAAGACTGACCAATGGGTGCCTGTCACTACCTCAGCCCAAATAAGCAAGGAGCTATGTCTGACAAGTTTCCAAAGTGCCTTGAGAACTTGAAGCTACTCCAAGAATGAGAGGAAATAAAGTCTGGAAAACCTCTGCAAGCAAATATGTAGGTTATTCCACCTCATTTCTTTAGTTTTTTTTTTTTTGGCATGAATTAGAGAATACTAACTGGGTGGAACTGCAGGTGTCTAAGAAGAACTTTGATTTTTCTAAACATTTACAATTCTCTTTTATGTATGCACTCAAAAATGGGCAAGAAAATCGAAAATGTAAATCTTTCAGCAAACGTGTGTGTCAGGCAAATGCCAGACTCTCTTCAGAGGCGTAAATTACCATCCAAGTCTCTGGAGGGAAAAAATCGGAAGAGAGAATTCCCAGAGAGCACCCAACCCCCTCTGAACAGGAAGCGCTGCCTCAGCAGAAAGAGGTGTGGCTTTAGCTGAGAGCCAATGTGATGCCTGGTGCTGCCAGGGCAAGGACGGTGGGAACCTGGGGCAGGGTCCTACTGCTCCAGGCCTCACTTTACCCAAGGATGGAGTCAGAGAATTGTATCTTATTTTTCTCTCTTTCCAGTCTTGAAAATAATGTCTCTGAACATACAGTCTTTCCATTAGGGTGTCACCATAATGAACGGAACCTTCCCCAAACCCTCCCTAGAAAGACAAAGGGAAAACTATGATTTTGATCCAATTTGTCTTAATCTTTCTTTCTCTCTCTGCTAATCCTGTCTTTTTCCTTTTTTAATGAACACTGCATACTTGTGCAAATAGAATATGTCAATAGAAAGGCAGAGAGTGGTAGCTCACGCCTGAAATCCCAGCACTCTGGGAGGCCAAGGAGGGAGGATTGCCTGAGCTCACAGGTTCAAGATCAGCCTGAGCAAGAGTGAGAACTTGCATCTAAAAATAGCTGGGCATTGTGATGTTGTGGTGGGTGCCTGTAGTTCCAGCTACTCGGGAGGTTGAGGCAAGAGAATCACTTAAGCCCACAAGTTTGAAGTTGATGAGCTACGTAACCACAGCACTCTACTGAGGGCAATAAAGTGAGACTCTGTCTCAAAAAAAAAAAAAAGTCAATAGAATATAAAATGCTAAGAACAAATTTAATAAGATCTGTGTAGAACTTAAATGAAGAGAATGATTCTACTGAAGAATGTAAAGAGGATCGCTGAGTAGAGAGATTTCCTTTGTTTTTGGACGGGCACGTACAATATCCTTAAATTATTCTGAAACTTCAACCCAACACTTATCAAAATTTCAACAAGTATTTTGTGTCCTTGATAAAAATAATTCTAAAATTCATCCAGAATAATATAAAAGTGAAAATAAATAAGAAATCCCTTAAATGAAGGAAAACAAGGGAGAAGTAGCCTTCCCAGATAATCAAGCATAACATAAAATTGAAATTATTTAAATAGTAGCATACTAGGAAAGGAGAAGCCAGATTAGTGGAACAGATTAGAATTTCCAGGAATATAGCCATGTAAATATCAGAATTCAGTATGTGACAAATAGCATTTTCAAACAAATAGAGAGAAAGATAATTTATTAAATACTATTGAGACAAGTGTCTAGCCATTGGGGGGGGAATGCCATCATCCCAAATGAATTCCAGATGTTGTAAACATAAAAAATAAAGGCATAAAAATGCTAGAAGAAAGCATGAATAAATACTTTTCTAATCTTTGGGTGGAAGCTTCTAGGCATGGCACAAATGCCATAAATCATAAAGGAAAACATTGGAACATATGGCAACATAAAAATTAAAAACTTATGTACAAAAACCAGAATAAACAAAGTGAAAAATAAAACATAAATAGGAAAAATGTTTAGGACCCATAACAAAAGGTTAATATCCCTAATATACGAAAACTTCTTACTAATGGGCCAAACAACGGGAAGGCACAGCAAGATGGCAGACCAAAAGGATCATTCAGCTGAGCTCTCCTCCTATGACTGAGGGAAAAGAGAGAACCCAGTTGTAGCTCATGGAGCACAGCGAGGAAGTGGTGAGCTAGATATAGCATGTGATATGGAGCTGTGGAAATCTGACATATTAGAGCAAGGACTCCTGTAGTTTTAGTAATGAGGAAGAGTTTGGCTATGCTCAGGATAAGTGAGAAGGAAAAAGGAGGACAAAGAGGTGAACATCTAGTAAGAACACATAAGGAAGAACCAACAGGAAAATTCAAACAAGATGAAAAACCAAAACAGTGCAATTCCCCCAAAGGACCATGAGGCAGCTACTGCAGAAGACTCTACCTATAAAGAATTAATGGATTTGACAGAGGGGGAATTTAAAATATGGATGACAAAGACAATAAAAGGAATGGATGAGAAAATAGAAAGACAGAACCAGAAGTCAGACAAGAGATATGTAGACTATAGAAAGGATATGGCAGAGCTTAAGGAAATGAACAAGACAATCAGGGAATGTAAAGATGCAGTGAAAAATATCAAAAATAGGTTAGACTATGGAGAAGAAAGAACCTCAGGGCTAGAAGATAAAGTGTGCAAGTTAACCTAGGTAGTCAAAGAGACAGAAAAGAAGAGAAAGAATTGCAGAACAGTCACTTAGAGAACTACAAGACTCCATGAAGCATTCAAACATACAAATAATAGGTATCCCTGAAGGGTAAGAAGATGTCCCAAAGGAATGGAGACCCTACTGGAGACTATCATAAATAAAAACTTCCCAAGTTTTTTTTTTTTTTGCAGTTTTTGGCCAGGGCTGGGTTTGAACCCACCACCTCCAGCATATGGGGCTGGTGCCCTACTCACTGAGTCACAGGTGCCACCCAAAACTTCCCAAGTTTTACTAAAAATCCAAACACATTCTTTTCAGACAGATATCGAACCCCCAGGTCATCTTAACTCAAGTAGAGCTTCTGCAAGACACATTGTAATAAACCTGTCCAAGGTCAAGATGAAAGAAAGAAAATTCTGCAGGCAACCAGGAATAAGCACCAACCGACCTACAGAGGTAGAGCCATTAGGATGACAGCAGACTTTTCAAATGAAACTTTCCAAGCCAGAAGAGCATGGTCATCCACCTTCAACATTTTTTTTTTTTTTGAGACAGAGTCTCACTATGTTGCCCTTGGTAGAGTATTGTGGTGTCACAGCTCACAGCAAATTCAAACTCTTGGGCTCAAGCAATTCCCTTGCCTCAGCCTCCCAAATAGCTGGGACTACAGGTGCCCACCATAATGCCCGGCTATTTTTTGGTTGTAGTTGTCATTGTTTAGCAGGTCCGGGCTGGGCTTGAAATGTGAGCCTCAATATATGTGGCTGGCACCATACTCACTGAGCTACAGGTGCTGTTCCCACCTTCAACATTCTTAAACAAAACAATTTCAGCCCAGAATTCTGTATCCTGCTAAACTAAGCTTCAAAATTGGTGGAGAAATCAAATGGAGAAATCAAATCTTTTACGGATATACAAATGGTAAGGAAAGTCACCACACAAGACCAGCTCTATAGGAAATACTTAGACCTATTCTCAACACTGACCATCACAATGGACCACTAGCCAAAAAAAAAAAAAAAAAAAAAAAAAAACACCCAGAAGCTTAAAGGTCAAATCTTAGCTTAGCTTCCACAATGGTGCAAAGGATAGAACTACACAACGGATTTTTACAAAATAAGATGAATAGAACTCCACCATACTTATCAGTTCTCTCAATAAATGTCAGTGGATTGAATTCATCACTGAAGAGGTAGAGGCTGGCTGATTGGATAAAAAAGCATAAGCCATCCATATGCTGTCTTCGGGAAAGACCTAGCCTTGAAGGATAAATCAAGACTCAGGGTTAAGGAATGGAAAACAGTATTTCAAGCAAATGGGAGTCAGAACAAAGGAGAGTAAGTATGTTAGTATCTGAAAATAAGATACTTAAAGCAACTAATGTTAAGAAAGACAAAGATGGACACTTTATACTGGTCAAAAGAACAATACAAGAAGACATTTCAACTTTAGATATTTATGCACCCAACTTAAATGGTCCTAGATTTATGAAACAGACCTTAATGGGTCTGAGCAATATATCCAATAACACCATCATGTCTGAGGACTTCAACACCCCTCTGACAGAACTGGACATATCCTCTAAACAGAAACTAAACAAAGATACAAAGGACTTAAATGTGACCCTAGAACAAATGGATTAATAGACATACAGAACACACCATCCCAAAGCTGAAGAATATCATTTTTCTCACCAGCCCATGGTACATACTCAAAAAAAGACCACATCCTAGGATAGAAATCAAACCTCATCAAAATTAAAAGAATAGAAATTATTTCCTGTATCTTCTAAGTCAACTCCAACAAAAATGTTCCTTCTAAGTCAACTTCAACAAAAATGTTCCTCTTCACTAATGAGCCAAACCACCCAATTAATAAAATTATACATGAGACTTTATGATTGATAAAATGGTTTCAAACCTGGGTTATCAGACAGAACAATATTTGAGACACACTTACACTAAAAGATTATTCATTGTTTATTTAAAACTCCAAATTAACTGGGCATACTGAATTTTTGTTTGCTGAAGCTGGCAACCTTGTTTCAGACTACATCATTTCATTTTGTCTCTTCAGTAACTCAGTGAGGTAGAAAATGAGGTTAATTAACCTCTCTAATAGCAGTTTCCTCATCTGTCAAGTGCAGTGTGAGGATTAAGTTGCATAACATGTGCTGCACCTGGGCAATGCATGCCAAATATGTACTATCAATACATTCTAGTTTCCCTTTCTCCTACAAAGGATCCATTTTACAGATGAGAAAATAGAGATTTAGAAAGGGGATGTTACTGGCCCAAAGTCACCCAGACAGTAAGCTGTGGTTGTGTTTCCAATGTGTCCCTGTTTTTGAAGATAGCCCTGTGGGTGGCAAGTATTCCACCCAATGGACCCATGTTTTCTGATTCAGTATCCTCTAAAGACTTCAAATTCCCTAATAGAACTCTTTTGTTTATGCTCAGGTCTCCTGTAGGTGAAAGAACTAAGCTGATAAACAAATATGGCCTTAGGTATTAGCCATTGTTCATTGGTTAACCTTTAGAATAATGAACTATTTCTGCTGCCTCTCCACCAGGTGTTTTCCTGCTCAGAAAATTTATGCGGTTTCTGTCTGGGGCTTTGTGGCCAGAGAGTCTCAATATGTGGACTGCCAAGAGGTCACAGAATTCAAGGGGGTCCCTAACATGGCTGGAAAAAAATACGTGTTTAGTTAATTAACAATAAAATATTTACTTATTTTTCTTAAACAATAAAACATATATATTTTTTCACAAACCTCTACTGGAAGTTTGGCACATCTTTCAGTTACAAATGCAGGCAAAACAAACCATGGTAGTGTTAATAGAGTCTGTGATTTTGTTGACTTTGTTACCAACAAAACAAATATTTTCCTATTATGTAATAGTCATTGCAGATACCTTGCAGTGTTATTTATGCTCAGCACTACTACTCTGAAATTATGGTCGGTATTAAACTTGTCACTGGGATTCCTTGATGCACTCGTAACAAATGTGCATAGTACTATGTCTCAATTAAAAAATATTTTAACCATTTTTTAGTATAATCCTTTGCAATCCTATGTGTTTTATTTTCTGCATTTAAAAATATTTTAATCACTCAAAAGCATTGTTCTGAGAAGGGCTCTATGGCACAAAAGCAGTCCAACTCCTGCATCAGCATTGCTAGGATGCAGCCATGGTCTTCTGGGCCTCTTGGGTTGCATCAATGACCACCATTTGCTTGCAGCCAGTTGCCTGTGTTAGTTCAGGGCTGTTGGAAAGCTGAGCTCTTCTGGAAAGCTCTCCCTAGGAACTTTGTCATTTTTGGGCAGCACCATTAGTTTGAGAGTCCAATTTTCTTCCACAATCTGACAGCCATAACAGGGAATTACATGTTAAAAAAGTACAAGCAACAAGCATGAGTCAAAGGTCAAAGCTCTCTTGGTAGCAAGAAACAGAAACATACTGACACCGGCTCTGAGCAAGATTTTGGTGGACTGACCTAGAGTTCGCACGAGATCAGAACAGTGGGCCACTTGGAGAGTAGGAAGCTGCCCAAGACTGAAGCATCTGCTTTTCACATCCCTCAGGAGCTTTGTGTGCTCTGCTTCTCTCTACACGTCTGCCTCATTTTCTCTTTTCTGACCAGCCTCTCTGTCTTCTCCATGGTCTGTTCTCCTGTAACTTCAATTTTCACTCATTCTAGTGTCCATGTGAACCCTGATATTGCATGACCGTGTAGCACAGCCTCTCATGGATGGTTCTTCTTCTTTTTCTGGGCTCTTGGGAAGACTGCACATCCCTACGCCATTAGAGTCATGTGACTAACTCCAGCCAATGGATGATGACAGAAAGGGGGCATATATCATGTGTTTATGACTTAATAAAAAAGTTAAAAAAAATTTAAAATGGTCAGTGTGAGCCCCTTCAGTGATTTCCAATATATCATTGGGAAAAGAATCAGAATTACCAATGGAGTTGTATGAAATATAGAGCCTACTCACTGCTGTTGCTTTGCTAGGAAAATAGAAAAGTATCATGGTCATTCATTTTCCTAAATCAGGCGTTCAAAAAATGAGTAATATGGGAAGTGGCGGGAAGTAGTGGAGACCAAAAGGTTGATGGTACTCGTTCTCGGGTTGTTAACAAATTCATTATAAATATGACCTTAATTTCTGAACTGAAAATGGAAACAAATGGTCTTACAACTAAGAATACACATGGAATCTACCGGATGGAATGTTTTAAAATTTGATCACCCCCAGACATTATAGAGTAGTAGTTCTTCTCATTTAGGGGCAATCTTGACAATGGTGCAAGACAATTTTGAAGGTTGTGACTGGGAGGGTAGGAGGTATGTGTGTGTGGTACCAGCTTCTCTTGCACAGAGGCCAGGGATCCTTTAATGCATAGAACAGGCTCCGATGACAAAGCACCAATGATGCCACTGTTGAAAAATCCTGAGTGTAGGTTACATATTGGCAAACCCAAAGTAGCCATTCCAGATTATTTTATTCCTAGGCAGTTTCCCTTCTCCAAATTATGGCTGAATTTGTTAGTAAAGACCTTTGATGCCTACTCTTTGAAAAGAAAGTTTTTTTCCTTACAAACTCTCCCTTTCGGAAATGATAGAGACAGGACATTTCAATCATGATTCATCTCAGTTCCAGCTACATCTCATTGAGCCAAAAGTGGACAACTGACCCCTGATGCCTTTCTGTTTTCCTAGCACCCACTCTAAGCTACTTCAGCTGAGTAGGGACTGTGTTTCCAAGCCTACACACAACTCCACTGGGAATGGTGCAGGTGAGTGCAAACAGGTTAGTTATGCCCTTAGGAAAGCGTTAGCTCACCCTCATTCTACCCACTGCCTCTTCCTCTCATTTAGTTTTTCCTTTAGATGAATCACAACAACAAAATCCAAATTTCTCCATGGGCCCTCTTGCTGTTGCACCTTGTCAGAAGGTGTGCTGGCATTCCTCCATTTCTTTGTCTCTGCTTCAGTTGTGGGGGGGGGGTCTCCTCTCTACTCTGCCAATTGAGAAAGAAGGCACCCTGTGCCCTGGGAAAACATAATAGACACCACATGAAAACAGTCACCTATAAAACAAGACCCTTGGAGGGCCTCTGATGTGGGACCAGTTCAAAGTATGGTTCACAGCAGAGCTGGTGAACTACAAAAGACAACTTTCAGGAAGACGCTTCTTTCTTAAGGGAGATGTGAGAAAGTTTTCTAAGAGGTACTGCTCAGTTCTCTCCTGTGATCTCACACCATGGAGCTGAAAAGTGGGTTAAGGCAGGAACTACTAAACTCCGTGTGTCCTCACATGCACACACATGTTCACGTGTAGCTTTGCTTACTCACATTAAAGGGCTTGCTGGCCTCTGTGATCCACACCCTGAAACTCAGAAGCAATGGACAGGATGCATTCTGACTTTAAATGCAATGGAGGGCTTTGAAAAGAGGGAACGTTAGGGGCTCCTGTGGCTCAAGGAGCAGGGTGCCGGCCCCATGTCCTGGGGATGGCAGGTTCAAGCCTGCCTTGGCCAAAATTGCAAAAAAAGAAAAAAAAAAAAGATGGCCTGCCTTGGCCAAAATTGCAAAAAAAAGATGGAAAATTAGCAACATATGGGCTGAAGAACTTAAGGAGACCTGAACAGGGACAGAAATGGCTGAAAGAAGTTTCAGATGTCACGATTCTGGGGCTGGTGTTTGGATGCCTGGGTGGCTTTGTGTATGAAAGGGGTCAGGACCTCTCTGACCACCCCCGACTGAATCCTTTATTTTTCTTCCCTTCTCCATGCTCTGCCAAGAGGGAAATGAACCTTCTGCTTGGAAGTGGTCCCCACTGAGTCTCTCAGACATTCTGCCTGACGTTATCAAGACAAAGCAGACCGATTTTCTCATGCATGTTTCTCCCCTTGTTTCCTCAGCACATGGCACCACGGGCCCTTGATCTTGTTTGTTTTGTTTTGTTTTGTTTTTGAGACAGTCTTACTATGTCGCCCTCAGTACAGTGCAGTGGCATCACAGCTCACAGCAAGCTCATACTCTTGGGCTTAAGTGATTCTCTTGGCTCAGCCTCCCAAGTAGCTGGGACTACAGGCGTCCACCACAACGCCTAACTAGAGCCCTTGATCTTATCCCCAAATCTTCTCTGAAACAGAAGAGGTGCAATAACAGTGAAGTAAAATTTATCCCCTGATGTCCCTCCTCTGCCTGAGAGAAATCACATTTGCTCTGAAGTCCCTGTGTCACCATGGGCTCTATTGGTTGCAATGGTCAGAACACAACTTAAGCTGGCCTGGTTGGAAACATGACGTTTCACATAACAAACTCCGGGAATGGTGGAGTTTACCTCAGGGTCAACTAGCTCCCCAAATTTAAACACTATCAGAATTCCCTCCCTCTCTGACTTGCCTCTCACTTCTGTCTCCCTTTTGATATTGGCCATAAAACTAGCCCAAACCCTAACCCTGAACCTAAGCAATCCTAGCCCTGTCGGTCTGCCTATGACACATAGCACACAGCAGGAACATGTGCCTCAGCAGTCCCCGGGAAAGAAAGAAATATTATGCTTACCATCTCGGTTGTATGAGATCTAGGGAAAGACTCTGACTGGACCAGATAGAGTCATGAGTCACTCCTGGACCAAGTAGTCACCAGCTATAGGGGCCAATGTAACCGAGGAGATGGGGTTCTCCAATTGGCTAGTTCTGAGGGGCAGGCCCTTTCTTGAGTGTAGAATCAGCTGCCAGAATCCCATGCACAAAGTTTGAGGGGAGCACATCTCCTTAAAAAGGGGAGGAGTTGTACTCCAAGGGGCACCGACACTACCCTCCAAGGCACTTTTTCTAGCAAAAGTTTGTGAACTTAATTGTCAGACCTTGACAGCTCTGATGGCCATTCCTGAAAAAAGAGTTCCAAAATTGCTTGGAGGGTGGACTAGGGGTTGGTGTCAGTGCCTAGCTTCCCAAGGGGAGGACTTTGAAGGTGACAGTAGGAATATTCACCAAGGAGCTATATGGCACTTTTTAAAGACAAGTTTGCAAACTTGATTGTCAGACCTCATATTATTTCACTTTTCCAAACTTGCAAGGTTGATGTCTGATTTCCACCAGACAGAGGAGGAAACTGTAGCTCATAGATGATGAAGAGGTTCAAACAAATTCACGTCTGTAACAGTGGCTGGCACCTAGTGAGAGATTTTTCCCTTCTATTCTAACCTTGGCCTTTTCTGTCCCTTTGTGAAAAGGTGGTTGTGTGGATGGGTGGGGAGCTTTGACCCAGTCTCCTGTTCTTCCTTTTCTCTAATGGAAAATAGAGAATCTCAAGATCAGCTTCTTGCCTGATACAAAGAAACTTCTTGCCCCTGGTTTGCAATTTAGTTCAAGGACTAAAATGTCCCAAAGTACAGAGATCAAAACTTACAAAGCAAACTCGTGTTCATAAAACTCTATCCAGGTGATCTGAGGTTTCACTTTCCCCTTCCTGTGCTGGCAATCCAAGGCACAGGGAACTCAACCAGGCTGCCAGAAAACTGGGGCAAAGTGTGTGACCCCAGAACAAGGCAGCGCCTGGATGCAGCAAGTCCAGGTGAGAAAGAAGGGCCGGACTGGGTCAACGGAGTTGAACCTCTTAACCACTTGCTTGGGAGAAATGAATTCAGCCCCTCTCGCAGACTCTGGTTTCTTCTGAATACTTATTCCTCTATACCCCCTCACCCCTGCACCTGATTTAGGGCTTTATAGGAGGTCGGCAGAGCCTTCCGGTGCCTGCTCTGACTTCTTGGCACACCTTTCTGGATTCTGGGATCCTGAGCAGGATGTTTGCTCTCTACATGAATTGTTGGCTTACCTGCCTGGACTCAGCCCTGGCTCCTTCCCTTGACCTGCCTGAGAGCTGCTGCACGTGTGTGTGTGTGTGTGTGTGTGTGTGTGTGTGAGAGAGAGAGAGAGAGAGATTTATTGATTTACTTGTGAATAAACTAGCTAAAGCTTTTCAAAAAATAACTGTATTGAGTTATAATTCATGCACCTTACCATTGACCCATTGAAGATATATGACTCATTGGTTTTCAGTCTATCCACAGAGTTGTACAACCATCACCACATGTTCGCCAATGATGAAATAATAACCCCACAATACCTGAGTCATCATCCTCTTACTCCCTCCAACCCTCTAAGTCCTGGCAAACACTAATCTACTTTCTGTCTCTACACATGTTTCTATTTTGGAAACTTCATACAAGTGAAAGGCTTCTTTCATGTACACACTGTTTCATCATATCATAGCAGGTATCAGGACAGCTGTCAGTGTCTGTGGCAACTGGTTCCATGACCCCCTATGGATACCAAAATATGAGGATGCTCAAGTCCCTTGTAAATGGGGCAGTATTTACATATAACCTGCACATATCACCATACATACATCTCTAGAATACTGATAGCACCTAATGCAAGGCTATCCACAACTTCATTGGCTTGAATTCAGCCTACTATTCAATGGGTAGCAAATGCAAATTTTGCATTTTAGAACTTTGCATAATTTTTTCCTTTGTGTTGAATATTTTTGATCTATGATCAAAAACAGATGTGGAACTCATGGAAACAGAGGGCCAACTTATACATCCCTTTTGGTGGCTGAATAATATTCCATGGTGTGGCCATTCCACATTTTGTTGTTTCCATCTTTGGGCTCTTATACATAATAGTGTTTTAGATATACATGGGCAAGATTTTATGTGAGCCCATGTTTTCAACTTTCTTGGGTTATACCTAGGAGTAGAATTGCTCCTAAGGATCACATGATAACTCTACATTTCAAGTAGCTAACGCTTTTGAATGTGTTGAAGACATGGAGAAAGGTCAGAACTTGTACAGAACGTGAAAGGTTAAGAACTTCTACTCCACTGGAGCTATCCCCTCAGGGGATATTTATTTCTAATCTGAAGATAGTTTATACCTGGTCAGAGAGAGGCGAGAGAAGCAAGCAGAGCACGACTCACCGCAGCTGTTTACATTTCATAGTAAAACATGGGAAGGAGGGTAAATGGTGGGACTACACCTATGGTGCATATTGCAAGGGCACATGTCTACTCCAGTACGTATAGAGTATAAATGTCTTCACACAATAATTAAGTAAATAAAGTGAAGGATATATTAACCGGTTTGGTATAAGCATTCCAAATTGTATATAAAATTAGCACATTGTACCCCATAAAATACATTAATGTATACATGATCTATGTGTTTATGACTTAATTTAAAAAAATAAAAAATAAAAAGTAACAAACAAAGAATAACAACAACAACAAAAAAAATGGGGTATCTGGACCAGTCTCTATTTTCTCACCATTTAGCTGGCTTGGAGAGTAATGGGATTTGTCTTTCCTCTATGACCCTGGTCCTTTGCGGTCAGGAGGAAATAAGAAGCTCTTGGAGGAAGAGAGCTTTTTTAAAATTTTTATTTATTTATTATTATTATTATTATTATTATTATTTTTGGAGGGTTGCAGTTTCGCTGAGGCCGGGTTTGAACCCTCCACCCTTGGTATATGGAGCCGGCACCACCCAAGGCCAGGGAATTTTGACAGCACAGAATAGAGTGGGCCAGGACATCAGGTCTCAAAGAGTCTGGATTTTAAAATGAAAGAAGAATCTTTGGAAAGGAATTTGCTCCCAGAAGTGGAATTTATTCTCAGGCTGAA
>CAUYON010046134.1:0-25996 GCA_963573935.1 Arctocebus calabarensis
CCACATTGAGGGTTACAGCATGAACATACTGATTTGGGGAAGACACAAATATTCATTCCATAACACTGCCCCAATGGATTTTTTTAAATAGTTGGAAATATGCAGATCTGAAAATATTCCAAAGGCAGCAGGGACCATGATATCAGTCAAGGCTTAGCAGTTAATCAGCAGATACAGTCAAGAGCTACTTTAGCCCAGCTATTCACCTCCTTTGATTCTCTTCTTTAACGATCCAGACTATCAGTTTATCCCAGTTAAATGTGTGCTCCTTGGATTTCCCCAGGAATTTGTATTTCATCTATAAAGTTGACTTTTTGGGTTTATGAGGGCCAGGGTTCAAATCCTAGCTTCCCAACTGATCCTTACGGAGCCAGCTTCCTGGCTGGCTTTAGTATCCGGAGCTGCAACTGCTGCCTTTGTGCCTGGAACATGTCTATGAAAGCTATGAAACCACACACTGGTTGTCCAGTTCCAGTGGGAAGCAAAACCCACTACATCCCTTCTGGCGGCTCTAGGTTAGGACCGGTTTCTTTGCATTTTCCAGCTTCCAGAGACTGCCCACATTCCTTAGCTGCGACCCTCTTCTCATTCCTTGAACGCCAATAACACTGCATCCCTCATAAATAGTGACATCTTACCTGCTGGATATTGTCGTGTTTCTGTGATGAGTCAGGATTTCCTGTTTCTGTGGTGGTTTCATTATGTCTTCATAGCGTCATACATTTTTTTCACGTTTCCAAAATCGGACTATTTGGATTTTTTTCACATTTCCAAAATCAGACTACAATTGGTGATGAAAGAAAACCTGCCAGCTTTCTGGACACGCGGAAAGGCGGTTCGTGTTGCCCTTGCATGTGTGGACTTCGCTGGGTAGAGGAGGTCCTCTGTCATTTCACTGACAGCTTATTAAATTATTTTCCTTGGTAGCACCAAGTATGGTTAAATTTTATTTAATGTGGTTCCCTAAATATTGTTTAAAAATAGCATCAAAACATTACCCCCTGTTTTAGCATTGAAACAAAAAGTTCCTTGTATACAAAAGAGCAAACAAATATATCTAGGGCAGGGGAATCAGCATTTGTCGGGACAGAAACAAGTGCCCTTTCACATTTTTTTGGTAAAGCAAGAACCAAATGTCCTTTAGCACCTAATAAGAGTTTTTTTTTTTTTTTTTGTAGAGACAGAGTCTCACTTTATCGCCCTCAGTAGAGTGCCGTGGCGTCACAGCTCACAGCAACCTCCAACTCCAGGGCTTAGGCAATTCTCTTGTCTCAGCCTCCTGAGTAGCTGGGACTACAGGCGCCCACCACAACGCCCGGCTATTTTTCTGTTTTGCCGTTCAGCCGAGGCCGGGTTTGAACCCGCCACCTTCGGTATATGGGGCCAGCACCCTACTCAATGAGCCACAGGCGCTGTCCCGTAGTAAGAGTTTTGTTTTGTTGTTGAGACACACATAATGAATTTAGAAGCAGCGAACATGCGAGGTAGGAGAACTTGGTGTAACGGACTCAGACATCCTGAAGGACTGTGTCTCAGACTCCAAACAGCATCTCCCCGCTGGTTCTCAAAAGGAACTGTTTAACAATCCTTGGCACATAATTTAATTAAGGGGAAAAAAAACAAAAATGTGTTTAATCTGCTAGGAAATGCACACAAAACCCACCTATTTTTTAAAAATATGCATAATGTTAAGAGTCAATATTAAATATGCAGAAGCAGCCCCCCAGAGTAGCAACTCCTTCCCACAGTGCTCTGCCTACCGATCCATGGCTAAAAGTAAATGACAAGATATTTTTTTTTTTTTTTATTGTTGGGGATTCATCGAGGGTACAAGAAACCAGGTTACACTGATTGCATTTGTTAGGTAAAGTCCCTCTTACAATCGTGTTTTGCCCCCAAAAGGTGGGTCGCACACCAAGACCCCACCCCCCTCGCTCCTTCCCTCCCTCTGTTCTTTCCCCACCCCTCCCTCATTCTTTCTCTCTCTGCTCTCCCCTTCCCCCACCCTCGCCGTGAAATGACAAGAATTTTTAAGGACTGAATGTGGAAATGTATTTTTCTCTAGCAGTAAATAAAATAATTTTTGTGTATGTGTACTGTCCTTCCCCGCCCCCAGAAGAATCAGTTTTTGTTTGATCAGTGAGGTGATTTAGTGAAATACAGTATTTGTAGCAATTTACTTGTGACCTCTCTCATGGAACTGATTGCAACACATCATGGAAAAGAAACATTTGACCAGGGCACTACCAACCTCCCTTCCTGTATGTGCCCAGGACCCAGTGGTGTGCTACAGACAGCTGGTCCCGGCCCTGAAGAGACATTTTGTGTACTTCCTCCAGCTGCATTCAGAAACCCTCATTAGTGGCTTGAAAATGTCAGTATGGTCTTCATTATACATTCTGTATTGGGATGGGTGATTATCCTAACATATTACTTGATACTGTTAATGAGTGGGACTTCAGGATCAAGAGATGTGATGTGTGATATGGCTTTTAGTATCCCCATTGATAAAAAAATAGATTTCTTCTTATACTATGGAAGTGCTTTTGTTGGTCATTGCTTGTTTGGAGGGTTTTAGTATCTTCATATTTTTATTTTTTGCTAGAATATAAGAGCAATGATCTTCTTCCCTTTTATTCATTTTTGTTTGTTTGTTTGGGTTTATTTTCTCCACCCTCGCCCTTCCTTTTGATTTATTGATGTATCCCAATAACCTAATGACACAAGATGTGTGTTCAATAAATATTTGTTGAGTAAATGAATAAGATTTGCCTGCAGCTAAGGCCACTGTCCTGGTAGGTGATTCCACCAGGCTTTCTCTACCATTAGTATTACAAAATCTGGAAAAGAGTTAAACTCCTCTCAATAACTCTTTCTTCTACATTCTCATAGTAATTTATAAAATACCTATATTATAGGGGTGGCAACTATCCACATTTAATAACTTACTTTATTATATACATGTGTCATTCTTCCACTGTAATAGAAGGTCTTAGAAGTCGGGGTTGGTGTTTTGTTTTGTCTGAACTTTTTTTTTTTTTTGTAGAGACAGAATTTCACTTTATCGCCCTCGGTAGAGTGCCGTGGCATCACGCAGCTCACACCAACCTCCAACTCCTGGGCTTAGGCGATTCTCTTGCCTCAGCCTCCCAAGTAGCTGGGACTACAGGCACCCGCCACAACGCCCGGCTATTTTTTGTTTTGCAGTTCTGCCGAGGCCGGGTTTGAACCTGCCACCTTCGGTATATGGGACCAGCGCCCTACTTGATGAGCCACAAGCACCGCCCTGTCTGTATGTTTATTTCTTTTTAAAAGTAATGTTTCCTTCCTTTCTATTTACTGGTTTTTTTCTCATGAGTGTGTCACATGGAAAACTGAAAGACTTGGCTTTGCCTGCTCTCCTTAACTGGAGTGCAAGTCCCCAGCAAGTGTGATGGTCAAAGCTGCACTCCAAGTCCTTGGCAGTCCTGAGCCACATCAAGAATTCAGGCTGGACACGTTTGTTGAGGAAATGGTGCTGGAGGAACTTCAGCAAAGCTCAAAGGAGGAAGAACTAAATATTGCATGGTCTCTGCCCTCCCCCCTCCATTATATGCAGTGGCTTTTAATCTTGGACGTGGCACCAGTCAGCTGTCAAAGCAAATCATTCTTAAAAGGTTTAAACAGGAGCCCAGCCAAAGGCTCCATGTTGACAAGACACTCACTGTATGTCTGAGTGAGGCTGGCTGTGTCCTCAGTCTTGCCTGTCCCCTTTATGACTCAGACATAACCTGAACTCCTCTGATGTAACAACTTTTGAGAAGTTATGCTGAACTGATTGACAAATGTTTCCCAGGACACCCTGAGATGTCCAGACAATGTGCAATAAACATCGATAGTGATAACCAAATTCAATAGTTTCTCTTGGATTTTCCTGTCCCCACTGGCAGAGGTAATAAGGAAATCACAGGCCTTAAGGAAAACATGCCTGAGAATATACTCTGGCTGCTTGCTGGGGCATTACATTTTCAGTTCTCCAGAAAGTTTTAAGCTGCTGGGAGGCACCTGTGGCTCAAAGGAGTAGGGCGCCAGCCCCATATACCAGAGGTGGCGGATTCAAAGTCAGCCCCAGCCAAAACTGCAAAAAAAAAAAAAGTTTTTAAGCTACTAGCATAGGCATAAGTGCTCCTTGCAACCACTGTGAAATACACAGCAGACTAGGGCAGGAGACTGCACAGCCTGCACTAGCTTTCTGTGGAAACTCCCCAGGGATCCAAAGTTGCATAAAATTCAAAGAGAAAACACTTTCCTACCATAGCATTCTGAAATCTTTGACCTTGTCGGTTGCTGCTTACATGATCCATCTACTTGAAGATGCCGCACAGAAAACAGTTTTTATTGGTGTATGGGGCAGCTTCTTCCAGGATAGTTGGAGGTTCCAGAATTCTCTGTCTTGAGCTTCCGGCCAATAAACCAAGACTCTGCGCAACATTTTCCTAGTCAATGAAGGTCAAAGCTTAAAGTCTTATTCATATTGGGGAATATATACATATTTGCATGTATGTTGCGTGTTGTTTATTTAAAGCCTCCCTGTCCTAGAGGGCAAAGGGAATGATACGCCTCCTAGTGGGGTACGAAGGAAAATAGCGAGAAACAGCCATTGAGAACAGGCTGAAGGAACCGGAAAGGATCTCAGACTCTAGATAAAAACACAGACCCTACCGTCCCCTGCTTTTAAAAATTTGGTTTTAAGGTAGGCTCAAGATCTCTTTCTAAAGGCCTATACATACTCACTTAATAGCCCATTCAAACCTACCAACCAAACTATTTTTGACAACTTTCTGTGTGTTCAAGTGTGTCTGCAACCCAAGAGGACCCTAAACCAATATTAGGCAGAATTTTTGCCCTCAGAAAATGTATGTGTAATTCAGTAGGAGAGACCAGTGTGCACCTCAAAGCAATCAGGAATAAGAAAGTCTTCATCTGGCTCAGTTTACATGCCAAAAGCTCAATCTTCTTTTGGACTCTTCTACCCCCAGGACTCCTTAGTTTGGCAATCTGGCATTCAATAATCTTTATAATCTGATTTCTCGCCCGTACCCCACTCAGCCACATTTCTTGCCACTTCTCTCTAGCATTCCATGTTTCAGCAACTCTTAGAAGTTGTTTAAGGATGGGCCCTTCAAGGAGCCAATCTCTAAGGCTTCCAATACATCACTTGAACTCTAGGGAGGCGTAGAGAATTGCCAGAGCCCCTCGGTGAGAGGACCTTACTGAGATCCTGCAATAAACTGCTAGGGATGTGAAATGATATCCCTTAAGGGCTGCTTAAGTAATAGTAAAGCATCTCTAAATTACTTCAAAGGAGAATAAATAGTTCCACATTGTTGTAAACTTGTGTTTGTTTGAGTTGTGGGTCAGAGAGTTGACTTGCTTAGGGACACTGAGCAGCACAAGTTTCCATCAGAGCTGTCCTTATCTAGCACTGTGACACCTAGCTTCTCCTCTAAACAAAATGAAAACAAAAAAGTTAAAAAGAGCACCTAATTGTTAGCCAGCTGAGAGTGGGCCAGTCATGGTCCACTGAGCCACCCGTTCTCTTGATTTCCTGTGTTTTCTCATGCCTCTGTGCTTGTGAAAGGCTTACCTGAGACCACCCAATCAACACCAAGTTAATCTTGAAATGCAACTAAAGCTATTGCTTCTGTTATAAAATATTCCCTGATTCCATACTACAATCTGGCCAGGCCTGGTCTCTACCAGGTGCCTAGCTTTCATGTTCTCATTAAGCTTGATGCCCAGTTCTTATCACAGCTCTTTATTCTAATAAGCTACTGGTGTCTGACCCCTTCCCTGGGCTGGAAGTTCCCATCTGAGTATGGGCTATATCTTATCTTTCTGTGTTCTAGAGCACCTCTCCTAGCTCCTGGCCCTTTGAGTGTATTAGCGCTCTTTTTTTTTTTTATTGTTAGGGATTCATTGAGGGTACAAGAAACCAGCTTACACTGATTGCATTTGTTAGGTAAAGTCCCTCTTACAATCGTGTTTTGCCCCCAAAAGGTGTGGCACACACCAAAACCCCACCCCCTCCCTCCTTCCCTCTCTCTGCTCCTCCTTACCCCACCCCTCCCTCATTCTTTCTCTCTCTGCTCTCCCCTTCCCCTAGAGCTCTTTTGTGAGAAAGGGAAATCACTGAGAAGGCCTGAGTAGCTGGATTCATAGAAAAATACCAAGTTGGATTCTGACCCATGGGTATTTAGGACTTGAAGGTGTAGAGGGAGGGTTTTCTTGCCAGGAGAAAAATGACTGAAGAATATTGGAAAGAAATAGTAAAGGACACACCCCAACTCAGAGAGGCAAAACATTTTCCACATGGCTAATGGCAATCTAACAAAATTTATTTTGCTCAATCTTTCCCAGAATGTCAGAAGGACAAAAATATTGTGTAAGTTTAAAATTGGAATTATGAACAGAGAAACCTTGGCTAGCATTCCAGCTAAGAATGCAAGTCTTCTCAGGGGCTATATGAATTCAAAGCACAAGTTCTGTCCCATCTTCTACCCCTAACTTCCAAAAAAAGGCCCTCTACAGTGAGGTCTTGTTCAGGGGGTATTCACATTTTGAGGCTGGAATAACTAGAGTTTAACTAGAATACTATGTTTTGGCCTGCATAATTACAGCTCTGGTAATTACACAGTCCTCATCTTGTTATCAGTGGTCTGTCCCAAGAGGCCTGGGTTGAAGATTATTTTGCAGACAATATAAGGATTACTTTGGTGAGTGGTGCTCAGGGATGTTATCTGGTTAAGGGGATGGAGAGTAGAAAGCATTGAGCAACAGCTCCTTTTTGGACAGGATTATTCCGAAACAGAAAAATGTCAGATAACACCACTAACTAGACTAGGATCTTGAGATTTTAGAAGATAAAGAGTCAAATGATAAAGATGATAATGCCATGAGAGATTTTGTCTGGCAAAACAACTTTAGAACATTTTTTGAGATGGAAAATAGCATATCTATCCTCTTAAATTGCTTCATGCACAGTAGATGAAGACATGCTTATAAAGCAAAGCCTCAGGTCCATAAAAATCTTAATAATCAAAAGCAACTTCAAATAAATAAATTTTAGAACTCCATGTAAGAACTAATAGTTTAAAAACCTCTAGAAGAAAACATAGGATAAGGCTCGGCGCCTGTGGCTCAGCGGGCTAAGGCGCCAGCCACGTACACCTGAGCTGGCGGGTTCGAATCCAGCCTGGGCCCACCAAACAACAATGATGGCTGCAACCAAAAAATGGCCGGGCGTTGTGGCGGGCGCCTATAGTCCCAGCTACCTCGGGAGGCAGAGGCAAGAGACTTGCTTAAGCCCAGGAATTGGAGGTTGCTGTGAGCTGTAATGCCACAGTACTCCATCCAGGGTGACAGCTTGAGGCTCTGTCTCAAAAAAATAATAATATATATACATATATATATATATCTCAATTACATTGATTAATTCATTCTAAGTATTTATTGTCTATTATGTGCCAATATCCTACTAGGTATTTTATGGCAATAAATTGAAGTCCTTCCATTACACTGGACTAGAAAAAATGAACATTTTAGAAATATATATAATAAGAAATAACACAAATCATGGAAAATTTTATTAATCAGAATATTGCTATCATATCTAAACATTTTTAAATTCAAACTCATGGACAGAATCTAATACTTGGAAATGCTGAGAAATAAGAATGTAAACAATAAAGCTGCCTGGTATTAATATTTGTTGAATCTCATACCATGTGAGCAAGAGTTTCTGGGGATGTGGATACAGGGTAAAGAATGGTAGTGCATTGGAGGAGGGTCTGAGACCACATCTCACTCCATATATGTTATGGGGCATTAGAGTCAGGACAAACCAGATTTGTATACTAATTTCTTCTCCTAGCTGCAGGATTCTAGACTCCTGTGAAAATGTCTACTTTAGAGAGTTGTTGTGGGGATTAACAAGGCAATAAATGTAAAGTTCTGGGGACATAACTGGGCCTCAGTAAATGGAAACTGTCATTGGATGGGGATGATGATGATGGTGATGACCATGATGATAAAGAAATCCAGTCTTGTTCCAAAAGGGACCAGGACAAGGTAGCTTACTTGTTATTCTTGAAAAATGTGCCTCCTCCTCCTCCATGAAAATCTTAAGGCCTCAGGGAAGAATAGGGAACTTCCCCTCTGTCACATTCTGTGCCCCATGACAGGTATAACCAACCTACCCTAGCACTTCTCTATTAGCTTTGACTGGGCTGTGAATCCCTCTGCAGGCAGCCACATGTGATCTGTTTAAAGCAGGTCCATGTCAAATCTATTAAGAGTAGAGTGTAAATGTCTTAACACAACAATGAAGTAGTAAGTGAGGTGAAGGTTATGTTAACCAGTTTGATGTAAGCATTCCTAACTGTATATAAAATCAGCACATTGTACCCCATAAATGCATTCACGTACACAGTTACGATTTAATTTAATAAAGAAGCTGTTACTAGAGATAAAATATCAATTGTTCTTGATTTAAAGATTCAGCACTTACCCTCCTGACCAGGAAAAATGATTATTTTTCCTAAAATGTTAAAGGCCCAAGTCTAGCCTCAGAAAAGATGACTGGGGGCTTTGAAAGTTGCTTAGCCATGCTATAGTTCAAGTTCATTTCTTACTCAGTCACTAGTTGATCTCTTTTCTATTTAGTTTAACTTTGTTCTTCCATTTGTTCTACATTTGGTAGTAGACTGGCCTTTATCCAGCTCATGAGATTGCTTGAAAGCATGTTTTTGACTTCTCAGATCATGAAGTCATACACCTCCTGCCCTCTACCTTAGAACGAGAGATGTTGTTCCTTAGGTTAAGAGGGACTTGGACTTCATCTGAACAGAAAATAGGTTCATGAGACAGAAAAAAAGTAAGCCTATACTAGGCTGTATCAGCTATATTAGTCTATTTTGCACTTCTATAAAGGAAGTGCCTCAGGCTGAGTAATTTATAAAGAAAAGAGGTCTGGCTCAGGGTTCTGCATACTGTAGAAGAAGATTCCTTTGTGATCTGCAATATGGCCCTCTCATCTGATGTTTCTGTTGGTAGAGTATGAAAAGTCCAGCAAGCTCAATGATAAGGGTGTTAACTGAGCAAATTATTTGATGTCTGTATGCTTCAATTTCCTCTTCTGTAAAAATGACCTCCTAATAGTAGTAACCTCATAGACCTGTGAAGAGAATTAATTGAGATGAACCGTAAAAAGTGCTTAGCAAAGCAAAGTTCCTGGCCTGTTGGAAGCAGTGCATAAAAGGTACCTGTTTGTTAATGATGATGATGATGACAATGATGATAGTGACAATGACGATGGTGATGGTGACAAATTAAGAGTACCATTCACAGAGAGACCAAAGACTCTTTAATCTATTCCTCATGCAAGTACTCATCTCTACCCCTTACTGCTTTTCTCAAGGATGAATACTGCCCAGAGCAGTTGTTGTGAGACACCTGGTCTTGGATAAAACACCTTGCAGGATCTCTGCTTCTTAATTCTTGTAATTATTTTGAACAGTATTCATGGAAGAAAACTCAGAATCTTCTTTGTTATTTGTTACAAGTTATAAGTTATACCAGGGTGTCACCATTCCGGGAACTCAAAGACTGCACTTCAGCTGGGCGCCTGTGGCTCAACAGGCTAAAGTACTACCCACATACACTTTGGGCTGGTGGGTTCAAATCCAGCCTGGGCCTGCCAAACAATGATGGCTGCAACCAAAAAACGGTCAGGCATTGTGGCGGGCGCCTGTGGTCCCAACTGCTTGGGAGGCGGAGGCAAGAGACTCGCTTGAGCCCAGGAATTGGAGGTTGCTGTGAGCTGTGATGCCACAGCACTCTATCCAGGGTGACAGCTTGAGGCTCTGTCTCAAAAAAAAAAAAAAGACTTTGCACTTGGAGATACACTACTATGATGTGACATTGAGCATCTTACAAAATGGAGCCAGGCAACACCATTTTCCATTTGTTTGATGTTTTCCCCCACTCTCTTCCTGACAAATCTTTTCCTTTCATTCCTATCTCCATGAAAACTTAGTGAGAGAGCTGCCGTCTCTTTGGAAGAATCTAACTAGATACTCTGTGCTGTCAGCTTGGCAGAAGGGCTAAAACTCCTCTTCAGCAGCTAGTCAGTAATCTCAAACCCAGGATTCTAGTTTCCTCCCAGTTTTCCACCCAACCCTGACCGTGCTCACCTGGAGTATTAGCAAATAAGGAGATTATTTTCCTCATTCAGACACCATTTTCTGTCATCAACAGAGTTCACCCACTCTCTGTGCCATATAAACTGTGAAGTTTTATAACAGGCATGTCTCTGTCTAAGAACAATCTGCCATATAATCCAGTTCTATACCTCAAAGACCTTCAGAACCGTGGAGGAGGTGCTGGGAACAGTAGGGATAGGGCTTTGCCAACCATAGATTTGCAGTTGAAGAACCATTGAAAAGGTATTGAAGCATCCAGTGCTTTGGGGAAGCATGACACACAAACCACTCCAGAAAGAGGAGAATCCATTCACATGTTAAAGACCTTCATAAATGAAGATTCCACAACCAGTGCCTAATACTATCTAATAAACAAATTTATTCTGAAGGGGAGTTAGTATTTACTGAATACTTTTATTAACAGCCAGAAATAATATTAATCTTTTTGCATTCATTGTCTTAACTAATGCTCACAAAAGCCCTCTGAGTTAGGAACCAAGACAACTGGGTGCCTGTAGCTCAGTGGTTAGGGCGCCGGTCACATGCACTGGGGCTGGTGGGTGCGAACGCAGCCCAGGACTGCTAAACAAAAAAAAAGAAAGAAAGAAATGTGAAGTTACTTGCCCAAGTAAGTGCAGAATCTAGATTTAATCCTAACGTGTTTATCTCTAAAGGCCAGGAGATTAGCTACCACGTTTCCTATGACATTGCTTCACCTGAACACCACTGCTGTAGTTTACACCCTCATCTTTGCTTCCTTGTATATTCTTCTGACATAACCACAATTCTCTAAGACCGTGTGTTTGACCTCAGCCCCAGACTAACCAGACCAGCACCATCTAATGGAAAAATAGTGTGAGCCTCAAATGTGAGCCACATGTATGATTTTAAATTTTCCAGTAGCCACATTTTAAAAACTAAAAAGAAATATGTGAAATTAATTTTACTGATATATTTTATTTAACCTAATAGATCCAAAATATTACTTTAACATGAAATCAATAAAAATGTTATGAATAATTTTATGCCTTCAATTTAAGTCTTTTATCCATCTTGAATTAATGTTTGTATGACTTGAGATAGGGGTCCTATTTCATTCGGCATGGGCCTACCCAGTTTTCCCAGCACCATTTATTGAATATGGCTGCCTTTCCCCACTGTATGTTGTTGTCTGCTTTGTCAGTTGTTGTAAATAGATGGTTTTATATCTGGGTTCACTATTCTGTTCCATTGGTTTGTCTCTTATTTTATTTTATTTTATTTTTCTTGAGATAGAGCTGTCACCCTGAGTAGAGTGCTATGGCACTCTCAGCAACCTCAAACTCTTGGGCGTAAGCAATTCTCTTGCCTCAGCCTCCCAAGTAGCTGGGACTACAGGTGCCTGCCACAACACCCGGCTATTTTTTATTGTTGTTGCAATTGTCGTTGTTTTAGCTGGCCCAGGATGGATTCAAACCTGCCACCTTTAGTGTATGTGGCTGGGGCCCTACCCACTGAACTACAGGCACTACCATGTCTTTACTTTACACTATAATATCGCCATGATATTTTGGTCACTGTAGCCTTGTAGCATAATTTGAAGTCAAATAATGTGATGTCTCCAGATTTGTTCTTTTTGCTTCAGATTGCTTTAGATACTTGGGCTCTTTTTTGGTTCCAAATGAAACATTGAATTATTTTTCTAGATCTTTGAAATATGACATTGGTATTTTTATGGGGATTGTGTTACATCTATATCACTTTGGACAGTATGAACATTTTAATGAAGTTGATTTAGTGGGAAGGCATGGAATCATAAAAATTCTAAAAAATATAGAGGAAAAACTTAGAGACTTCAACCCAAGTAAAGAATCTATAACCAAGACCCCAAAGGCAAATATGAGAACCACAAAAATAAATAAATAACCTGGTTTCTTGTACTCTCAATGAATCCCCAACAATAAAAATAAATAAATAAATAAATACAACTTAATTAAATTAAAAACTTCTGCACAACAAAAGAAATAGTCAACAGAGTAAATACACAATGTACAGAATGGGGGAAAATATTTGCAAACTATATACCTGATAAAATGCTAATATCCAGAATCTACAAAGAACTCAAACAAATCAGCAAGAAAGAAAACAACCAACCATATTTTTAAAATAAATGGGCAAAAGACACGAACAGAAGTCTTTCAAAAGAAGTTAGACACATGTCCAACAAACATATAAAAAGGTGCTCAACATAACCAATTATCAGGGAAATGCAAATCAAACCACCTTACCCCTGTCAGAATAGCCATTATTACAAAGTCAAAAAAAAAACAAAAAACCAGATACTTGTGTGGATACAGAGAGGAAGGAATGTTTATGCTGTTGGTGGGACTGCAAATTAGTATGATCTCTATGGAACACAGAGAGTGTGTATGGAGATTCCTCAGAGAACTAAATGTAGACTTATTAGTCCATCCAACACTACCAGGTATCTACCTCAGGGAAAAGAAGTCATATTTTTTAAAAGACCCTTGCACTTGCATGTTTATCCCAACACAATTCACAATTGCAAAGATGTGGAATCAATCTGAGTGCCCATCAAGTCATGAGTAGATAAAGCAAATAAGGTATACCTGTACCGTGGAATATTATAATTATTGTTGTTGTTGTTGGGGATTCATTGAGGGTACAAGAAACCAGGTTACACTGATTGCATTTGTTAGGTAAAGTCCCTCTTACAATCTTGTTACCATGGAATATTATTACTCAGACATAAAAAAGGAATAAAATAATGTCTTTTGCAGCAACTGAAGATCATTATCCTAAGTGAAGTATCTCAGGAATGGGAAAACAAACACCACATGTACTCTCTAATACTTGGGAGCTAAATAATGAACACACGTGGGCACAAAGAGATGTGAAGGACACTGGAAACCAAGAAGAGGATAGGATGAAAGGTAGAGGGTTTGGGGCAGAAACTTACCTATCAGGTACATCACTATTCTGGTGATGAGCCTACTAAAAGCCCCTACTTAAGGATTATACACAGTATCCATGCAACAAAAACATCTGTACCCCTTTAATATTTTGAAATTAATATTTTAAAATTATTAATGAAATAACATACTATTTTTAAACTAAGCCTTTGCAATCTGGTGTGTACTTTATACTTATAGACTATGACGTCCTGCATTTAAGTTGCTCAGTAGCCATATGTGACTAGTAGCTACCGAATTTAACATCACAGATCTAGTTTATCCATCTCAACCCTTTTTTTTTTTTTGAGACAGAGCCTCAAGCTGTCACCCTGGATAGAGTGCTGTGGCGTCACAGCTCACAGCAACCTCCAATTCCTGGGCTCAAGTGAGTCTCCTGCCTCCTCCTCCCAAGTAGCTGGGACTACAGGCGCCCACCACAACGCCCAGCCATTTTTTGGTTGTAGCCCTCATTGTTGTTTGGCGGCCTAGGCTGGATTCGAACCCGCCAGCTCAGGTGTACGTGGCTGGCGCCTTAGCCCTCTGAGCCACAGGCGCCGAGCTGATCTCAACCCTCTTAATAACCTTCAGGGCTCTTAAAATTCTTTCAAAAGATAAAAGAAAAGGAATTACCAAGATGAAGAGCACTGATATGGTTTGGATGTTTGGCCTCTCCAAATCTCTTGTTGAAATTCAATCCCCAGTGTTGAATGTGGGCCTAGCAGGAGGGGTCCTGGGGTGGATACCTCAGTAATGGCTTGGTGCCCTCCCTGGGATAAAGAAGGGAGAGCTAGTTGTTTAGAGGAGCCTGGCATCATCTCCTCTCTCTCCATGTATCAGGCCTTCCCCACTTTGCCTTCCACCTCGATTGGAAGCTCTTTGAAACTCTTCTTGAATAGTCTACAGAAGTAGGAGTCAGTTAAGCCTCTTTTCTTTATAAATTATCCAGCTTCAAATATTTTTTTATAGGAACACAAAATGAGTTAACATAGTATGTTTTTAGTTATTTGCCCAATTTATTCCAAAAAAAAGAAAGGAAAACATAAAAAGAATAAACTTCTCAATTGCCATCTATAATTAGTAGTCAACTCAGCTGCCGAAGAACAGGTGAAAAGTAGAGTGATGGAATCCACGCTATTCCATTAATGTCTACCAGGCTGGGCACAATATGAAGATCAGGAAGCTCCAGATCCATGAAGCCAGCTCACATGCAACCCCAGATAGGGCCACCATCACTTCCCATTCACTCTGGCCCTTGCTCCAGTTTGCAAGGCAAGGCACATGAACCAGCCTTACCCAGTGCGGGGCAGACTCCACCCTCTTCACATCTGCAGGCCAAAGAACCCCAACACCTCCCTTCACCCTCAGTCCTAAGGAGATTCCTTGACTCCAGAGTTCTCCAACTTTCATGTACATCAGAATCACCTGGAGGACTTGTTAAAACTCAGATTGCTGTGTTTTACCCCAAGAGCTTCTAACTCATTAGGTCTGGTAGGGCCAGAGAATGTGCCATTTCTAGAAAGTCCCAAGGATGCTGATGTTTGTCAGAGGACCATACTTTGAAAATCAGGGCTCATCCCTAAGTTATCGATATATTCAACAGCAAGAACAAATCTGAGAAATAGCACAGGCATCCTTTTCACTCTCTATGAGACAAATGTGATTTTCAAATAGCTAATGTATTTGGCTATTTCTCTCCTCCCATCCCCATTATCTCCTCTAGCCCAAGAAGGAAGAGAGAAAGACTGGAAGGAGCCAATAAGGAGGCAGGAAGGCTGGAGGGGAAAGTGAGGGGAGCCTAAGGTAGATTCCCAGAGTTCAGGATGGTGCAGAATCACGCGAGATGTGTGCCCAGTGGGGGAGGGCAGCACGGCCGCGTCCATCCCCCTCGGACACAGACTAGAGGCAAGTTTGCTCCTCTTTCCTTTCAACAAAGCCTCGAAGGTATCTTACACACAAGTTGTTTTCCTCTGTGCTTTTTACGAGAGGAAACTCCGATTGAACTGTACGTGACAGTGGGCAGTGGTAAACCTCAAGAGTCTTGGACACCTCATTCCAGGTCCATACAATGCCTCACCCCCTCTCTACCCACGTGAGGACTTTTTCCATCTCTAACCTTTCAGGGCGCCTGGGTTGTAGAAGGAGAGACAGTGAGACTTGCTGACTTGCAAGCAGCTGGGAATTTGGAATGCATCTCTGGAGATACACACTGAGCCTGGCTCAGAACTTCCAAGAAAACTCAGTGGGAGGGGAGGAAAAACAGCGCAATGACATGAGGCCTTGCAGGACCCGCCTCGGCCTTACTGAATCACCCAGAGATTGCATTCCAGCTGCACTGCTGTGACCCAATGTTCCAGTAAACAAGGAGGGGACAGGGTGGACAAACCTCAGATCAGGCTACCCTGTGGCTTCTAAAATGGAACACAGGGTGCTGAGAGGGTGGGGCTGCGGGAGGGCTGCCTTCAGCGAGCCACACCCACAGCGCCCACCTTACACACTCACACACGCTCACTTCCACTGGGGCTTGGACAAGTACAAAAACTCAGATGTTCTAGTCTCCCAATGGTCAGAGACTGGTGACCTCCTTTAGTTCCCTTCCCAGGAGCCTCAGAGGATGTGCACAGGGTAAAGTAAGGAGATGGTGACTCAGGCCACGCCAGGCCACTGACTAATGGTGTCCACGCTCTGAGCACTACCACTGCCTTCCGAAAGGGCAAGCAGAGCTGCAGTGGACAAGCACAGTCACTTGGCCCATTTCCCTGTTTGACGCTGTGGCATGAAATAACTGACTGATGACCCCAAGATTCCTCAGCCTTATCACTCTCTTCCTGCCTCACCCCTGCACCCTCCTATTTTCTCTTCTGTCTCCCCTTCCATTTCAGCAGGCAGCAGATGAGCTGAAATGATAATTAGAGGGGCTGAGTAAAAGTGGGAGGAAGGGTATCCTGCCTCAGAGAGCAAAGTTCTAGAAATTTCTTTCTGGAGAGTCCATCTGCCTGGGACAACATGGGGCTTTGTACCCAAGGTTTATATTTGGCGCACCCGTCCCACATGAATATGTGAGTGATGTCCTTTATTCCTCCATATTTCATATGTCCAGGTGACCAAAGACTTTATCATCCACACTGGGACACTTCGGAGAATTAAAGGGAACACTTCCGGTTAAAGCCGTCAAGCAGGACAGAGGGTGACCTGCATGACAGGTGGGCCATTTGCCATCCTGCACATGCTCCAACCTTTCTCAGCCCACCCTGCCTCACAGGTGAGTTATTTTTGCTCTGATCGGACCCTCCTTTTACTGGTTTTGTCCTATTATCCTTCATCATTCCTTCACATTCAGGTAATTATTGCATCTCTACTTTGAATTGGGTAAAAAGAAGAGTTTGGAAAATTTTCCCATGTAGCAGCTGTGAGGCTCCAGCACATACCCCATAGCCCCCAGAAGCTGGCTCTCAATTCCAGAGACGTGCCTCATTCAGCACGTTAGAGTCCAGTGAGTATTGACGGCTTTTACTCACCAAATGGTCACACCCAGTTATGGGATTAAACAGCAAAACAGCATGAAAAATGGTGATGCTTGCTTCAGAGCTCACAGCAGGAAACAGGCCTTTCTCATGCTATTTCCTTACTGCTCAGGACCTGCCTCCTTTCTATCTCTTCGTGTACTTAGAGCACCATGCATATTTTTTCAATGTTTTTCCAACCCCCTACAAGGTTACAGTCATCCTCGTTTCACTGACCGAGGCTTTACATTGAGGCCAGAAAGGGGAAACAGCCAAGTGTTATCCAAACCCACTCTGCCCTGGTCCCAAAGCCCACGTCTGTGCTCCACAGGCCCAGCTCGACCTCTGAATGACCCATAGTGGATCCTTCCTATTCTTCAGAGTGTCCTTTTCTTTTCCACTGATTGTCCTTTCTCTATTACAACTGGTGATTTCATATTCCAGCACCCCTTATCTCGTACACAGCAAGACTGAGGCAGCCCCAGAAAGCACTGGGCATGGTAGGGCTTGGGCTGGGAGTTAGGCAGTTTCTGTAAGTCCTCTAGGCTAAAGTTCAGAAAGATAAGAGAAATATGGGCCCAGAGATGAGATAGGGTGGTGGTTTAGTGACTTAGGGGCTAAGCAGCTTATACAAGCAAGAGAGGGTGCCAAAGCAATTCTCCAAGCCAGAGCTCCTTCCAGGGCAGGACTCCATGTTTGGAAGTAAGTAGCACATCTGCCTGGAGTTGGGAGTAAAGTGGGCAAGACAAGGACAGATATTTCTTAATACTTACCTTTTTTTCTACATACCCCTTCTTACCCCAAATGGCTTACCTCTGGCCATTCTGCCAGGTGTACATATTTCTCTTACAATACGTTCTCTCCACCCTCTTTCCAAAGATTAAATTCTCACACATGAACATGGACTTGGAGGTCAGATACTGCTGGATTGGCTTCTCATTAAGTGGTGATTTTGGACATGGTCCGAACCTCTTTGAGCCTCAGTCTTCTTATCTATAAAATGATGTAATGATCAGATCCTCATAGACTTGTTAGAAGAATTGTTTCAAAACTTATAGTTCACCTCATATAGGGTAGGTATAAGTGGTTATAAACCATTTACTTGTAAACAGCCTGTTGCCGTTGCTGGTATGTTTTGCTATACATTCTTCCTCCAGAGTCAACTAGCCCTGGATCAATAGAAACAGAAAAAATGTCAGAGAGAGGGACCTTAGCATGCATCTGGTCCAACTTGAGGTTTGGAAGAGGTTGATTGGCTTGTGCAAGATTATATTCCTACTAGTTCCAACCTCCAACTAAGAACATTAATTCTTTGGAGCAGTAGAATGAGCCCTGGCTTTGGAATCAGACCTATGTGAATTTGAATTGCACTTGCCAGCTGGGCAGCATTAGACAAGTTACTTGACCTGATTCTGCTTCATTTCCTCATGTGCAGCCTTGGGATAATAGAGCCAGTCTCCGAGGATGGTGGGGAGGACTGAATGGGACAGCGTACATGAGGAGGCACCAGTCGCATGTTAATACTCTGGCTGATTTCCTTGTGTCAATAAAACCTTCCAGAAAAGGACAGAAAGATCCCAGAAAAAGGAAATGAATAGAGCTTAAAAACATCATGGACTTTGCCTAAAAGTTGGAATAGGGACATTTAGGAATAACTTTTGCTTACCAATTCCCAAATGCCAGTTTAAAAGCAGAGTTTGGTGCATTGCTCAGGGAAGAATTCCTAGTGGCAAGGCCCAGAGCAAATACTGGAAGGACTATCTGCAGGTTGACCTAAAGTGAGTGGGGTGTCAGGAAAGACGATCCTGAGGGTTTTAAACTGACTGTCTAGAGTACCTTCCAAAACAATTTTGAAAGCACCCTGGTTATAGACACAGAATTATGTTTTGAATTGGCAACACAAAGTGGGAGGTTGCTTTGAGATGGGTGACCATTTTTTCATATCTAGCCCCAGCAATGTTTTGAAATAAGAGGCATGGGCAAGTTTCGCAGTAAAAAGTGAGTTCTGGTATAGGTCGGTTTCAAGGATGAATATGGACAAAGGTGCTGAAACACTCCATAGTAGGCTCAGCCCCTGAATGATCCAATTACAGGTCATTGAAATGGACCCAGGGGCAGAATGTAGAAAACATGGGAAGGCAGAGAAGGAGCAATTTTGCAACCAGACAAATGGCCGACTCCAACAAGTCCTCTGAGGAGAAGACCATTTGGAAAATGCTGTGTTTCCAAATGTCCCATGGGAGTTAAGACTGACTTTTCTACGCATAGGTAGGGTGACTCTAGGAATAAACAGGGTGAGGTTGACTGGGGTCCAATATACCTGGGCAACCTGTGGGATAGAGACTGACAGCAGGTACTATCAGCAGAAGCAGAGCTGTGGCTCAATTACACAAACAAAAACAGTAGAGAAACTGTTCAAAACAGTGAAATTCTTAGTGACTAGGTCTTGGCTCTTGTTATCTTCTATTGCCAGCACCTAGCAGAAGGAATGCTCTAAAAAAAAATTCAGTTAATAAATTAATAGCTTGAGCTACCTTTTAAAATAAAGAGCTCTCCAGCATAAAAAGATATAAAAAAATTTAAAATAAAGGATCTGTGGTATATGATGCCTGTAATCCTAACACTTTAGGAGGCTGAGGTGGGAGGCTAGTTTGAGGTCAGGAATTTAAAACCAGCCTAAGCAACATATTGAGACCCTATATCTACAAAAAAATAAAATTTAAAAAATTCTTAAAAGTTATCCAGCATAGAAGGCATTTAAGCAGTAGGCCCTTAGCAGGAACTAAGGGTATAAAGATTTTCAAGAGTCTTTGGAAGTGACTGATAATTATTAGGGTAATTAGGATAAGATTCTGGGTGTCTAGCATAGCACTAGTAACTCTCTGTGGTAATTGGTTCTGATTTGAACATTGGGATCATGACGCAGTGGACTAAGGGAAACAAACTACAGCCAGGATTATCCCACTGGGAAGACTACTGGGTCTAACCTTTCATTTTCTCATCTGGTCTGAGATCTAAACTACTTCTTTAGGTAAAATTAACTTTTTACTCTCACACTACATGGGTACAGACCACTCCCGAGTGTTCTACCTGCCCTTTCGTGTCTGCTATGGCTGAGGCCGCTGGATGATCACAAACTCATTCCCTCATCTTCCCAACCAACCAGACAATCCACATCTTCCAATCTTCTTTGAGTTAAATGTGGCTACATGCCTGAGTTCTGACCAATGGAATATGAGCCGAAGTGATGTGTACCACTTCCAGGCTTGTGAGCAAAGCCTTCCACTTGCGAACTCTCACATTCTTTCCCTACCAGTGGGCAGGATGCCAATGTCCAGAGAAATGTGGGAAGCTACCCATGGAAGATGGCAAAGCCTGTAGCTCCCTGGATTTCCCAACCCTCTCACTCATTAGACTGTGTGGTAAGACAGAAGCACTTTCAATTGCAATAAGCCATTAACAGCAGCTCACATGCCTTAACTCATATAGTATTTACCTGTCTTTGTCTTCCTCTCCATTTTCTTTTTCTGCTCTTTGTTCTCTGAAGTAATACAGGACTCAGAGAGGAAGAAAAGGATGTGACAATGGTCAGAAGAAATTGTTGGGTAGGTGAAGACCAACCTCTCGAGTGGCTTTAATCTTTCTTCTGCTGGAAATATTGATCTCTAGGTGTCCTTAGTCCTGCTGCAGAATTATTAATAGGGTGACCAGGTCCAAATCTTTGTAGCAGATGAGCAACCATGTAAGTATCAGAACCTCTCTTCCCTGCTGCGAACACACTTGTCATCTCCTTGCTCTCCCTGGGTGCCAGCTCCTCTGCCCTCTTTCACATCTTGTAGAAGATGAGGAAGGAAGGTGCGATCCCCTCTTTGGGCCATGACCACAAGACTAAAGGCCTTGGTATGCTAATATCCTTCATCTCTTTCCTCTTTTATGAGTCACCAGCAATCTCATACACAGAAATGATAGCATGAAGGATCTCACAGTGTGAGCTAAAAACAAGAAAGCAAATTCTAGGCATATGGCTTGGTTGGAATGTTGCTTTAGCCACCTTAATTTACCCTCAATCTTTTGGGAGGGGGACAGAGTCTCACTATGTCACGCTCGGTAGAGTGCTATAGCATCATAGCTCACAGCAACCTCAAACTCTGGGGCTTAAGTGATTCTCTTGCCTCAGCCTCCCGAGTAGCTGGGTCTACAGACACCCGCCACAACACCCAGCTTTTTTTTGGCAGTCCCAGGCCAAGTTTGAACCCACCAGCCCTGGTGCATGTAGCCAGAACCTTAACCATGAGCTACAGGTGTCAAGCCCCTCAGTCTTATTTAAATGTTCTTTACTTAGATTCTCTCTGCTAAGTTGTTTCCCAGCATAGTCTTCTATCTTGCTTTGCCTCCTAAATCTATAGAAGGTCCTAAGAGTCTTTTTTCTCTTCTTTTGTTTACTATGCCTTTATTACCATACCAAACCAAATCTCCCACCTTTCCCTGGGATGCTAATAAACAGATTGTTCCATTTGCCTTGCATAATATTTTGGACAAACTATAAAATAGACATATTCTTAATGATTTCAGTCCTGATAATCTGCTCTACATCTACCTAATTAATGGAAAACCCACTCTAGCAGGGCCTGTTATATATCCCCTAATATCTGTGTTCTTCCTATTCCTCAGCAGTAGGATTCCTACAGCTAAGTAGAATAAAAACTATATCTCACATATCCCCTTCCAAGGAAGTATGGCCAACTGCCATCTTGGATTGTGATACAAACTTGACAATTAAGAAGCATTGTCAAGTTTTGCAATAAAAAGTGAGGGGGCAGAGCAACAAGATGGAAGGAGCCTGGGTCCCTGACACTCCATTCTAGCCACAGATGACTAATCTCTACAGTTTCATATGAGAAAAAAAATAACCCTCAAACTTGCTAAGTCACTGTCACAGTCAAATTAATTCTATTCGACTACTCTAGTCTCTGATATTAAAAGTTAATCAGCCTTCTTTCTTCCTTCTGCTCTTCCTTCCTAACTTATTTCCTTCCATTTTTTCTCCCTTTTTTCCCTTCTTTCTTTTTTAAAATAATATTGCATTCAATCAGCAGAGATCTTAGTTATTATCTCATTCAAGCCCTTCATTTCACAATGAGGAAATTGACAGCTGTAGAGAGGAGAAGTAACTGAGCTCAGCAGGCCAGAACCAATAACTCAAACCCATGTCTCCTGACTCTCTGCCCCTGTTCTTTTACTATACACACCACCCTGGCTTTAAACTAAGCAAGTTCCTTTTTAACACACAACCTCTCCCTACAAGTATAAAATATATTTGGTTTTCTTTCCTTCTATGTCAATTTGTACCCTCAATAAAATAACATTTACATTTTGTAAAATTCAGTCTTGGTAGACAAAGGAACAAGAAGACTTTAGCTTAACATAAAGTTAATTTTTTCCCTTTAGTATAGGAATTTATTGTATTCCATATTACCAGGCTTCTGTCTCATTCATGTGATTGCTTCTTCCCCTCAGAGAACATTGCTCCTAAAGGGGACCCCCAGACCTACAGGCTTTAGGCAGGATTCAGGTGTCATCCTGCAACTGCCTTAAAAGAGTAGGGGCAGTTGGATTTTTTGTAATTACATCAGATGTGGGTGACAGTGGGTTGATGAAAGTCCCTGCTGATGGGGCTCTGATTCCCTCCCTCACCTTCTAAGATAGCCCAGCCCCTCTGCCAAGCGAAGGTGCTGCTACTCTGGCTCTCGTGCCTGGGCTCTCATCTGCCCTCTCCTCAGGGAATGAAGACCTCTTCCTCCCACTGTTCATGGAAGTAGATATTTGCCTACAATCAGCCTGTGCAGCATGGAAAGTATTGGAAAGGAACAAATTTTTGCTATAACTTTTATCAAGTGATGTTTAAGAACGTACTCCATGAAACAAAATAAAAAATGTGTTTAATCACAATGCCTAATGGAGCAACCACACTGACATGATAAACCTCTATCCATTAAATAAATACTTATTGAAATTCCTGTCACCTGGACATTCAACATTGAGCAAAACAAACAGGGTCTGACCTCAGGAACATGTCATCCACTGGTAACCTATAATTACTCACATAAATGGCATAATTTAGATCTGCAGTAAATGCTACAAAGAAAAAGGGCAGGATGTTCTTAGAAAGTAGAATCAGAGAATCTAATTTGGGACAGGAGGGGATTGGGAAAGAACTTTTAACTTGAGACCTAGAAGACAAGAAAGAACTAGCCAGATATTGAGCATGCCAAGGAGTGGGAACAGTTGGAGTAAAAGCTCCTTGATGAGAAAAGAGATATAGATTGAGTATTCCTTATCTGAAATGCTTGGGACCAGAGGTGTTTATGTTCCTAATTTTGCACTTTTTTTATTTTAAAATCTTTGCATATACACAATGAGATATCTTGGGGATGGGACCCACATCTAAACATGAAATATATTTATGTTTTATGTGTACCTTATACATACAGAATGAAGATAATTTTGTACAATATTTTCAATAATTTTGTGTGTGAAATAAAAGGTGTAGAATTTTCCACTTATGGCACCATGTCAGTGCTCCAAAATTTGGGAGCATTTTGGATTTCAGACTTTCAGATTAGGGACTCTCAACTTGTATAGCAGAGGAAGCAGCTGAAGAGGGCAGCAGAAGCCGATCACCCAGGCCTGTGGGGCCACATTGCTGACTATCGATTGCACCTGAAAGTGATGTGAGCACATGAAAGACTTTGTCTGCAGTCACCTGGTGTGATTTGTACTGTGAGAGATACCCCAGGACCAGGTGTTTCTAGAAAGAAGCCCCTCCCATCCCCAATTAACATAATCTCAGCCAACCAACCAACCAAAATAACCTTTTAAAATATTTTAAACCTAACTAGTAGGAAGAATGAATCCCTCTCATTTACTGGCCGCCAACTCAGCTGTAGAAGAAATCAATGTAGGTCCCCAGATAGAACTACAAAATCTGCATTCTGACTCCACTGCCAAAATCAGCAAAGCAGGAGCTGTTTTTAAAAATATAAGGTCTCAATTTTAAGTGGACAGCCCAAGTGCACACCCAGACAGCATGGATTATTATACTAACCAGGAAAAAGAGCTAACCACTAAGTACAACAAAATAAAAGTAATTGTCCTTGCATGGGATGGACTCCAAGATTTAATTGGTTGATGTCCAATAACTCCTTATGGTGGTGAATCATACAATTTCCTGAAAGTTCACTTGTGGTTAGTTTGTTCCAGGGGCCCGTGAGGAAGCCACACTACTTACAAGCAGAGGTTTGCTCTTGCTGTGACAGCCCAACTTGAAATACTCATGCCCTTCTAGCTCAGGAAAGATTGGAGTCTCCATTACAAACACACTCTAGTGCACCATCTGTATTTGAAGAGGCACAGCTCCCTTCTGCATGAGATTATGGGTAGCCTCCTCTATGCTATATCAACCTTGAACTTCCATCCATTTGCCTGGCTTTCAAAGCGTATGCATCTATCTTTAACTAGCAGAATAGAACACCTTCCTGAAAGTCTAAACTCAATCATCAACTCCTATCAAAAATCTAACTGTGAGTTATTACATTTGTTAAAACTTTAATTTAAAAGAATCTGAGAGATGTATCTATCCATACTTCTAAATATCCTAATTATTATTGTCAGATTAGCTTGAACTATAAAATAATACATGAACTTGAATCTAATCACCTTACCATACCAAAGAAATGACTCTACTATATTTATGCTTCTGTGTCTGTTTTTTTTTTTCTGCTTTTATCAAAAATTATCATGAGAAGTAGCCTTATAAACTCCACTGTTTTACTCCCTGTAAGGTTGATATTGAGAAGCTCATAGCACTTAAAGCCACCTCTTAGATAATAAGAATTGTTCCATACCTATCCTCTCTCTCTCCCCCTTTCTCTCTTTCTCCTTCTTTCTTTTTGCTTCTTTTCCCTTTCTTAACCCTTCCCTGTGTGTGCCATAAAGTGTTGGTCAAGTTTTATATTTAATGCCAGTCACTGCCTTGCCTATTAAGGTGGTTGGAAATTGAGTCTCTCTTTCTTAATTCTATGTTTCCAGTTAAAATTCTTAATCTGAATGTTTCTGTTTCATGAACAAAAAGTGTCATTTTAAAAAGGAGGATATAATTAAATCAAACTAAATATATTTTTCTTATGTCCCCAAGTACTTATCTGTTTGGGATGGTAAGCCATGAGGATAGACCAACGAAGCTTAAGACGAAAGGTTTGGTCATCCTAATTAAATCATGTGTGATTCAGAGAACCACTTCTTATGAACTTGCTCTGAATAAGACAGGCAATAATCTCTGTTCTTAAGAGATTGATCTTTTAGGGCAGACACTGCTAAGAGCACTGAAGGAGGAGTCAGGTTACATTTTTTTTTTTTTTTTTTTTTGGAGACAGAGCCTCAAACTGTCATCCTGGATAGAGTGTCGTGGCATCACAGCTCACAGCAACCTCCAATTCCTGGGCTCCAGCGAGTCTCCTGCCTCCGCCTCCCAAGTAGCTGGGATTACAGGCGCCCGCCACAACACCTGGCCGTTTTTTGGTTGCAGCTGTCATTGTTGTTTGGCGGACCCGGGCTGCATTGGAACCCGCCAGCTCAGGTGTACGTGGCTGGCACCTTAGCCTGTTGAGCCACAGGTGCCGAGCCCAGGTTACATTTTTTTTTCATGTTGATTTCTTTTATACATTCTAGATTCTAATACTCTGTCAATTATATGTGTTTCAAATACCCTCACTCAGGTTGTAGCTTGTCTTTTCTTTTCCTTAATGTTGATTTTTTATGAAGGATTTTTTAATTTTAGGGTAATTAAATTTAGAAATTCATTATTGGTTTGCAGGTTTTGTGTTTTATTTAAGATATTTTTTTCTGGCTCGGTGCCTGTGGCTCAGCGGACTAAGGCGCCAGCCACGTACACCTGAGCTGGTGGGTTCGAATCCAGCCCGGGCCCACCAAACAACAATGACGGCAGCAACCAAAAAATGGCCGGGCATTGTGGCGGGTGCCTGTGGTCCCAGCTACTTGGGAGGCGGAGGCAGGAGACTCACTTGAGCCCAGGAATTGGAGGTTGCTGTGAACAGTGATGCCACAGCACTCTACCCAGGGGTAACGGTGGCGGCTCTGTCTAAAAAAAAAAAAAAAAAAAAAAGATATTTTTTCCTCTTCTGAATTCATAAATATTTTATATTTCCTCTAAAAATGTCATGATTCTTCCTTTCATATTTAAATTTCTATGTGTATGCATAAGTATTTAATCTACCAAGAATTG
>CAUYON010046135.1:0-15364 GCA_963573935.1 Arctocebus calabarensis
CAAAACAAAAAAATAGCCGGGCACTGTGGCGGGCGCCTGTAGTCCCAGCTACTAGGGAGGCTGAGGCAAGAGAATCGCTTAAGCCCAAGAGCTGGAGGTTGCTGTGAGCAGTGTGACGCCACGGCACTCTACCCAGGGTGATAAAGTTAGACTCTGTCTGTACAAAAAAAAAAAAAAAAAAAATTCAGTGAGGGAAAGACTCCTTATTTAACAAATGGTGCTGGGTGAACCGGCTGGCGACCTGTAGAAGATTGAACCTGGACCCCCACCTTTCACTATTAACAAAAATTGATTCTCACTGGATAAAATATTTAAACTTAAGACCCAAAACTATAAAAATATTAGAAGAGAGTGCAGAGAAAACAGTTGAAGAAATTGGGATGGGAGAATATTTTATAAGGAGGACCCTCTGGGCAATTGAAGAAACAACAAAAATACATTACTGGGATCTGATTAAACTAAAAAACTTTTGCACTGCGAAGAGCATAGTAAGTAACGCAAACACACAACCTTCAGAATGGGAGAAGATTTTTGCAGGTTATGCTTCCGACAAAGGTCTGATAAGTAGAATCTACAGAAAACTCAAACTAATCATTAATAAAAGAATAAATAACCCATTTCTATGTGGGCAAGAGACTTGAATAGAAACTTCTCTGATGAAGACAGGCGCATGGCCTACAAAACACATGAAAAAATGCTCATCATCCTTAATCATCAGAGATGTGCAAATCAAAACCACTTTAAGATATCATCTAACTTCAGTAAGATTAGCCCACATCACAAAATACCAAAACTACAGATGGTGGAATGGATGTGAAGAGAAGGGAATGCTTCTATACTGCTGGTGGGAATGCAAGCTAATATGACTTTTTTGGAAAAAAGTTTGGAGAACACTCAAGGAACTAAAAGTATACATACCAGTTAATCCTGCAATTCCTCTACTAGGTATATATGCAGATGATCAAAAATCATTTTACAATGAAGACATTTACACCAGAATGTTTATTGTAGCCAAGTGCCCATTGAACCATGAATGGACTAACAAATTGTGATATATATACGCCATGGAATACTACCCAGCCATAAAAAAGATGGTGCACACACACACACACACACACACACACTTTTCAGTTTCCAATGTACTGGTCATCAGTATGACCATACATACCCATTGATTGCATGGATTTAGCTCCAAAATATAAGTGAGAATATGCAGTTTTTGTTTTATTTCCCTGGGTTATTTCTTCTAGTATGATGGCCTCCAGTACCATTCAAGTTGCTACAAAAGACATTATTTTATTCTTTTTCATGGCTGGGTAGTATTCCATGGTGTGTGTGTATATGTGTGTGTATGTGCTCATTAGTTGATGGGCATGTAGGTTGATTCCTTATTGTTGCAATTGTGAATTGTGCTGCAATAAATGTTTGGGTGGAGGTAGGTGTCTTTTTGGTAAAATTACTTCTTTTTCTTTGGGTACCTTGTAGTAGTGAGATTGCTTGGTTGAATGGCAATTCTACTTTAAGTAAGTTGAGAAATCTCTGTAATGTTTTCCAAATAAGTTGTACTAATTTACATTCCTACCAACATTGTATAAGTGTTCCTTTTTCACCACATCCATGCCAGCATCTGATGTTTTTTGACTTTTTAATCATGACAAATCTGACTGGAGTAAGGTGGTGTCTCATTGTGGTTTTAATTTGCATTCCCCTGATATTGAGAATTTTTCATATATTCCTTGGAAATTTGTGTATCTTCTTTTTAAAAATGTTTGTTCATGTATGTCGTCCACTTTTCAATGGGATCTTTTGTTTTCTTTCTTGCATATTCATCTTAGTTTCTTGTAGATTATTGATATTAGTCATTTATCAGATTTATAGTTTGAGAATATTTTCTCCCGTTCTGTAGGTTGTCTATTTACTTTGTTGAATATTTCTTTTATTGTGCAGAACCTTTTTGGTTAAATTAAGTCTTGTTTATTATTCTTTTTGTAGTACTTGTATTGTGGTTTTAGTCATAAAGTTTTTGCAAAGGCCAATGTCCAGAAAATTTTTTTCCTAAATTTTCTTCTAGAATTTTTATAGTGTCAAGTCTTACATTTAAGTCCTTAATCCTTCTTGAGCTATTTTTTGTATACAGTGAGAGATAGAGATACAGTCTGATTCTTCATGTAGTACTCCAATTTTCCCAGCACCATTTATTTTCTCCCCAGTATATGTTTTCTTTGCTTTGTTGAAGATCAGTTGAATGAACATAAATGGTTTTATTTCTGGGTTCTCTATCCTGTTCCATGGATACATTTGTCTACTTTTACATGTACCATGCTGTTTTGCTTATTAGAACCTTGGAGTATAATTTGAAGTTGGATGGTGTGGTGCTTCCATATATATATATATATTTTTTGAGACAGAGCCACAAGCTGTCCCCCTGGATAGAGTGCCATGGCATCACAGCTCCCAGAAACCTCCAATTCCTGGGCTCAAGCGAGTCTCCTTCCTCTGCCTCCCAAGTAGCTGGGACTACAGGCGCCCGCCACAATGCTCGGCCATTTTTTGGTTGCAGCTGTCATTATTGTTTGGCAGGCCTGGGCTGGATTCAAACCCGCCAGCTCAGGTGTATGTGGCTGGAGTCTTAGCCTGTTGAGCCACAGGTGCTGAGCCTGCTTCCATATTTTTTTGTTTTTGCTTAAGATTGCTTTTGTTATTTGTGCTCTTTTGTTATTCCATTTGCTCCTTTGCAATTCCAAAGTTAGAATTGCTTCTTTTTTGTAATTCTGTGAGAAATTATGTTTACACATTGATGGAAATTGCATTGACTCTATAAGTGACTTTGCACAGTACAGACATTTTAACAATGTTGGTTCCTGCAGTCCATTGACATAGAATGTTTTCCCTTCGGTTTGTGTCATCAATAATTTCTGTCATCAGTGTTCCATAGTTATACTTGTAAAGATCATTCCCCTCCTTGGATAAGTATATTCCTAGGATTTTTTTTTTTGCTTTTGTTTATTTGTTTGGGGGGGTTTATTTGTTTTTCTGCAGCTATCATAAATTGCTTTGAGTTCTTTTTTCTTTTTTCTGAGACAGAGTCTCACTATGTTGCCCTCAGTAGAGTGATGTGGTGTCACAGCTCACAGCAACCTCAAACATTGGGCTTAACTGATTCTCTTGTCTCAGTCTCCCAGGTATCTGGGACTACAAGTGCCCATCATAATGCCTGGCTATTTTTGTCATTGTTATTGTTAAAGTTGTCATTGTTGTTTTAGCAAGCCTGGACTGGGTTTGAACCTGCCAGCCCTGGTGTGTGTGGCTGGCACCCTTACCATTGACCTACAGGCATTGAGCCTGTATTGAGTTCTTTTTTTAAAATTATTTTTTATTAAATCATAACTTTGTATATTGATGCATTTATAGGGTTCAGGGTACTGCTTCAATATACAATGTGAAATTATTACACTGAACTAAGTAACACTTCTGTCACAATTATACTCTTTTTTAAAATAGTTTTGAAATGTACCATTGCATCATGCACATTAGGTGAGGTCCTCCCGAATACGCTCCCTCCTCCTATATCCCTCTCCTCACCCATCTCTCTCCTCTCAGCTTGGCTGTTATTGAGGTGCAGAAATGCTACTGATTTGGGTACATGAATTTTGTAACTTGAAACTTTACTGAACTTCTTTATCAATTCTAAGAGTATTTGGGGAAAATCTTTAGGGTTTTCTAGATGTTATACCAACTGCAAACAGGGATGCTTTGATCTCCTCTTTTCTGATTTGGATGCCATTTCTTTCTTTCTCTTGTCTTATTCTGGGAATGACTTCCAGTACTATGTTGAACAGAAGTGGTAAAAGTGGGCTCAGTGCCCATAGTTCAGCAGTTAGGGTTTTGGCCACATACACCCAGCCCAGGGACTGCCAAACAACGATGACAACTACAAAAAAAAAAAAACAAATAGCCAGGTGTTGTGGTGGGCATCTGTAGTCCTAGCTACTTGGTAGGCTGAGGAAAAAGAATCACTTTAAGCCCAAGATTTTGAGGTTGCTGTGAGCTGTGACACCATGGCACACTACCAAAGGGGACATTGTGAGACTCTGTCTCCAAAAAAAAAAAAAAAAAAAGGTAAAAGTGGGCATCCTTGTCTTATTCCAATTCTTACTGCTTTAAACTCTACCTTATTCAGTGTAATGTTAGCTGTGTTTGTAATACATGGCTTTCATTAGTTTGAGGTATGTTTCTTGTATGACTAGTTTTTATGTTGAGTTTTTATTATGAGATGATACTGGATTTTATCAAATGATTTTTATCCATCTATTGAGATGACCATATGGTTTTTGTTTTTAATTCTATTTGTGTAGTGAATTGCATTGATTAATTTGCATATGTTGAAACATCTTTGCATTTTTGTGATGAAACCCACTTGGTCTAGTGAATTTTTTTTTTGATGTGTTGTATTTGATTTGCTAGCATTTTTTGAGAATTTTTTCATCTATGTTTCCTTTCCTGGCTTTGGTGATACTGGCTTTATAGAATGAATTAGGAAGGATTTTCTCCTTCTTGGTGTTATGTAACATTTCCTATATAATAGGTACTGCTTCTTATTGACTTGGTAGAACTTGGGTCTGAATCCATTTGTTCCTGAGTTTGTTTTTGTTGGAAGGTATTTTTTAAGTTACTGATTCAATATTTTTACTTGATATTGGTCTGTCAGGATTTTTGTTTCTTCCTGATTCAAACTTGGGAGTTTGTGTGTTTCCATAAATTTATACATTTCCTCTAGATATTACAGTTTGTATGCATAGAAGTATTCACAATTTTCTTGAATATTTTGTACTTCTGTGGTATCAGTTGTAAGGTCTCTTATTTCATTCCTGATTTAGCTTATTTGAATCCTCTTTCTTCTTGGTTAATTTAGCTAGTGATCTATCAATTTTGTTTATCTTTTGGAATAACCAACTTTTTCTTTCATTGATTCTTTGTATTGTCTTGGTTGGTTTCAATTTCATTTAACTCTGCTCTAATCTTTGCTATTTTTTTTCTTCTGCTTCTTTGGGTTTGGTTCATTCTTGTCTTTATAGTTCCTTGAGATATAACATTTAATTGTTAGTGTGTAATCTTTCCATCTTTTCTTTTTTGTTAGGACTTTAAAAAGGGCTTGTTTAATTAACTAAATACAAGGATAAGGCCAGGCAAGCCAGAGGAGGGATGCTACCCACAGAAAGCACAAGTCCCTTGGGGCCCTCCTCCCTTGACTGGCCTTCCCAGCCATAGCCAAATGGCTGGAAACAGGCCCCCCAAACCACCAGCCCCTGGGAGCAGGAGGGGCATTGATCTTTCCAGAACACTGGAGGAGGCCAGGGATGCAGAGGCATTCTGGAAACTGCAGCCGTTACCCACCCTTAGGTAGTAACTGCCAAGGCTAGAACTGACCAAGAGACATCCAGAGGAGGACAAACAAAACCGGCCCACCCTCCCACCCATCATTAGACTAAGGCATTGCACTAACACTACCAGAGAGGAATCTGAGGGCACCGATGGAGTGGCCCCAAGAATACCCTGGGAGGTAGAGGGCCTAAGGCTGATTTGGGCAGACCCTCTGAGCCCAGCTTCAGAAAGGCAAGCCCTGCTTCCCTCCCTAGACCCCTATCCTGGGTGTGCCACGTATGGGCTGAGTCCAGGTGCTTACCTATGCCACCTAACACCCAAGCCCCCAATAGGGAGACAGGAAGGTTCTGGAAAAGGGGGTGGGAGGCAAAATCCACCAGCAGGTAATAGTTGGGGGATAGGCCCTTCCCAAAAGCTTGGGTCTCACCCTTCCCACTGGAGAATGGGGGTCTTCAGAACTCCATCTAAAAGGAAATCTTGCCCAAGGTGTAACATGAAGACACCTAGAGAAGACATGGCATGTCACCCTCAAGCAAGTCCCAACTATCTCCCTCAGGTTCAGATCAGAGACCCCCACACACACACACTCACACCCCCTGAGGATGACAGACCACCCCTGGGATCCAGAAGAAAGGAATGTGCGCCTGAAAAAATATTCTACCTGGTCCAAAAAATAAACTATCCCATGGGGCTGAATAGCTAGCCCTCTGGCTTGCAGTACATGAGGCAGGGCCTCAACTGCTGACACCTCTGCCAGGGACCAGGAGTATGAGGGGAAGTGAGGGAAGGGGAGGAAAGGAGAGGCCTGGAGGCCTAGGGAGAACTGAAAACTGTATTGGCCCTGGCTCTACAGCCTTACTTGCAGGCTGGGAGCAGGAGGCACCCAAACAGGAGAGATTGATTGTCAAGAGATACTGCAAAGGCCAGGTGGGGAGGGGAGCATGGGACACCCAAACAGGAGAGACTGATTGTCAAGAGATACTGCAAAGGCCAGCAGAGTCAGGGACCCTTCCCAGACAGCGCCAGGGAGTTGGGCCAATGGCGCCAGCCTCCCCCGAAATCTTTTTCATACCCCACCCACCTAGAAAGAAGAAGAAAGCCGCTGCTCCACCATGCCAATATAGACAAGAAAATAAATAAGCCAGATAGCAGTGGTTTGGGAGCCCCCACCCCTAACCCAGAGTCAAAATCTGTTTTAAAAAACCCGATGCCCCCTTTTCCCCTCCCCCAAGTGTCAGAGGACCTGGACTCCCGTCTGGACGCCTTAATGCAATGGTTCTCATCCTGTGGGTCACGACCCCTTTTGGGGTCAAATGACCCTTTCACAGGGGTCACCTAAATACATCGTGCCTAACAGATGATTTACATTACGATTCATAACAGTAGCAAAATTACTGTTATTAAGTAGCAATGAAAATAATTTTATGGTTGGGGGTCACCACAACATGAGGAACTGTATTAAAGGGTTGTGGCATTAGGAGGATTGAGAACCACTGCCCTAATGCCTCCCCACTCCCAGCCATACCCTTGAGGCCTGGTGTGCTGGGGGACCCCTTCCCTGTGGGAAGCCGCAGGGGACTCCCCCCCGCTTTTGCTCCTGCTATGGCTAAGGTTTAACCTTCACTGAGAAAAAAATGGCAGAAGCCAAAACAGAGAGTAAAAAATCCAGATGGTCAGAACTAGAGATAAACAACATGGCAGTTTTAAGGTAAACAGCACAGCAGTTTCCAAGGAGTAAAAGAATGCCAAATAGAACCTTAAATGACCTTCTTCCCTGTGAGAGTATAAAAGTCTAAAAAAAAAAAAAAATAAAGTATTGTCAAAAATAAGGTCAAAATAAAGTCTTGTCCCAGCCTCAACCTGACTGAGTCCATTACCCTGTGTGTGTGTGTATTTTCATCCCAGTGCCCCCTCCTCAGAACCTCGCTAGTGGATGGCGGGCCTGACACTTCCCAAGGGCAAACCCTGTGGAACCCAGAGATTGAGAACCTGAGTGGAGGTTAGCGAGGCTGCACCCCCACTTCCCTGGATGGCTTTCAGTGGAGTGGGGGAAGAGGTGGGGCCTACATGAACCCCTGTTTCATCTATGGCTCTTTGCACACTTCATCCTAACCTGCAGGGAATGGGCCTAGGGGTATAGTCCATGCCCTGGGCAGGGGGCACCTTCTCTGTGCCTGCTTCAGCCCCCAAACCCCACCCCTGAGGAAAGCAGGGAGGTGAAGGGGAGGGCCTCTGGCTACACCCCCAGGAGACCCCACTTCAGAAGGGGAAGTTAGTTAGTCATCATGGCTATTTACAAATACAAGCCCCAGTTATCAATTCTGAGGGCCACCACTGAGGCTGGCTGACCCAGGCCCACTATTAGATCCCCTTGTTGCCTTCTTGAGGTGGGCAGGGGCATCTTCAGGGTCCACAGACAGCTAGGAGAGGTCAGGGCACTCCATTGGCCCCTGCCATGGACCCTGTCTGGCAGGAGTATCCTGGAGTTGCTGGTAGTCCATGCCAAGGCCTGGCGGGTGTGTGGTCAGGGAAGGCTGGACGGGGGCCTAAGGGCCAGCAGGGCCTGGGCTCGCCACGGGGCTGGGTGCAGAGCTGCTAGCCAGGCTGCAGGGCAGCGAGTCGCTGGGGGACGTGCTTCCGACACCGGGACGTCAGAGCAGATCTGGGCAGAAACCGGGATGCAAGCGGGCGTTGTTTGGTTAAATGGTCACTTCGGGTGAAGTGCTTCTCGCCTGTGTGTGTCCTGTGGTGGCGGGCCAGTTCATCAGATCTCGCGAACTTCTTGTCACTGCCTGGCAAATCTCAGGCAAAAGGACGTTCACCTGTGTGCGTCCGCAGGTGTGAGGATTTGTAGTAGGCTTTGGCGCAGGCGGAGGCGGAAGGCGAGGCGAGATCAGCGAAGAGGCGGAGTTGAAGGAGGAAAAGGCGGTCGAGGCGTCTCCTGGGGCGGCGCCAGGCCAGCCGCTCAGGTCTGCCAGGTTGCTGGCGGCCAGCAGGCTGGGCGTGGCGACGTCTCCAGGTCCTGACCCTGGGTTGGCAGGGGCCGGCGGCGGCGACCCCAGGGTCCCGGGCAAGGAGGCCCCGCGACGCGCTGCGCACATCGAGGCAGGCGGCGGGACCTGCGCCCTCGGGGCTGGGCCGCCCGTGGAGCACCAGCGCGCAGGAGGAGACGGCAATGAGCACGGCGGCGGCGAAGTAATCCACTCACGCCACAGCCGCCGACATGCTGGTCAAGGGCGCGCAGAGCGGGCAGAGCGGAGGCGGCGGGAGTGGCACCAGGCCTGCCGGCGGCTGCTACTAGAAAGCAGGAGGAGGAGGCCGAGCGCGCGCTCGATGCGCCCTACCTGGCCCCGCCCGGCCTCGCAGCCGCCCGCCCTCCACCCTCCGTCTGACACGCCCTCCTTTCTGTCTTTTTGATATAGTCATTTAGTGCTATGAATTTCCCTCTTAGAACTTCTTCTTCTTCTTCTTTTTTTTTTTTTTTGGTTGCTTTTTGGGTTTTTTTTTTTAGAGACAGAGTCTCACTTTGTCGCCCTTGGTAGAGTGCCATGGCTTCATGGCTCACAGCAACCTCCAGCTCCTGGGCTTAGGCAATTCTCTTGTCTCAGCCTCCCAAATAACTGGGACTACAGGCGCCCGTCACAACGCCCGGCTATTTTTTTGTTGCAGTTCGGCCAGGGTCAGGTTTGAACCTGCCACCCTTGGTATATGGGCCCAGCACCCTACTCACTGAGCCACAGGCACCGCCCTTTTACTGTATCCCAGAGACCTTGGTAGCTTTTCTCACGATTGTCATTCAATTCAGTACGCTTTTTTGTTTCTATCTTGATTTCATCAGTGGCCCCAAGATTTTTCAGCAGCAGGCTAACTTTCACATATTTGAGAGTTGCTCTAGACATTGATTTCTAGTTTTATTCCATTACGGTCTAAGTCTTAGATACTAGGTATAATTTCAGTTTTTAAAAAATTATGTCCTAACATATGATCTATCTTAGAAAATGTTCCATTTGCTAATGGGAAGAATATACATTCTGCATTTGGGGGGTAGAATGTCCTATAAATGTAGGTCCATTTGTTCTAGAGTCCTCTTTAAGTTCAACATTTCCTTTTGATTTTCTGACTCAATAATCTGTTCATTTTTATCAGTAGAGTAAGGAAGTGCCCCACTATTAATAAGTTGCTATATGTATTTTATTAGGTCTAGTAGTATTTATGAATTTGGGAGCTCTGCCATTGGGAGCATAAGTGTTTAAGACTGTTATGTCTTCTTGTTGAATTTATTATTTTATCATGATATAATGACCATTTAATCTTTTTTGCTGTTGATAATTTACGGTATTTTTTTTTTCAGGTTATTGTGAAGGTGCAAGCAACCAAATCACAATATTTGAATTTGCTAGGTAGAATCCCTCTTATAGCTATGTCCTGCACCCAAAAGGTGTGACCTACACTCCTACATTGTGCCCATTTAGTGGGAGTGTTGCAAACCCCCTCATCCTTTTCTCTGTTTTATCTGTTATACCAGTGGCTAATCCTGCTCACTTTTGCATGGTTTTCATTTGCATGGAATTTTTTTTCTACCTCTTTACCTTGAGACTAGGAGAATCTTATGAGACAGCAGATTTTTGGTTTATGGTTTTTAAAATTCATTCCATATATATTAATTTTTTTGAGACAGAGCCTCAAGCTGTCACCCTGGTTTTGTTTTGTTTTGTTTTTGTAGTTGTTACTGCTGTTTGGCAGGCCTGGGCTGGATTCGAACCCACCAGTTCTGGTGTATGTGGCCGGTGCCTTAGCTGCTTGAATTACAGGCACCAAGTCCAATCATATTTTTTAAGTGGATCATTTAGAGTCGATGTTAATATTAATAATTGAGATACTGTTCCTGTCATCATGCTGATTGTTGTACCTATTTGCTTTGTATTCTCCATGTGTTCCTGTTTTATAGGGCTTCAAGTTTTACTTTCAAATGTTTTTAGAGTGGTGCCTATTAATCATTTTCCTTGGTGCTTTGAGCTATTTTGGTCATTTTCTATAAGGTAGGTCTAGTGGTGACAAATTCCCTTGCAGTTTTCTTTTCTGAATAAGATTTTATTTTTCCTTTATTTATGAAGCATAGTTTTGCAGAATTCAAAATTCTTGGATGACAGTCATTCTGTGTAAGAATACTAACCATGGGACTCCAGTTCCTCTAGCTCATAAAGTTTCTACTGAGAAGTCTATTATTAGTTTGATAAGTTTTCTTTTGTAAATTACTTGATGTCTTTATCTTGTAGCTTATAAGATTTTCTCTTTTGCTTTGTCTTTGGCTGGACTGATGACTATGTGTCAGGGATTGGCTATATTTACAGTAAATCCTTCAGAAGTTTGTTGAACTTCTTGTATCTGGATGTCTAAATAGCTAGCAAGATAAGGGAAGTTTTTCCTTCATTATTCCCTCAAATAGGTTCCCCATGCTTTTTGGTTTTTGTTGGCCCTCAGGAATACCTATAGTTCTTATGTTTATGAATTTCACATAATTAATTATTTCTTTGTGACTTCCTTAATTTTTCTTGATCCTTTTTTTTTTTTTTTTTTTACTTTTGATTACCAGGGTTAATTCAAAACATTTGTCCTCAAGCTCTAAAATTCTTTATTTTGTATAGTCTGATGCTAAAACTTTCCACTGTATTTTGAAATTCTTAAATGACTTTTATTTCCATGAGGTCTTTTTTAAGAAAAATAAAACTTTCTCCTTAATAAATTTTTTATTCATGTCTTCATCTTTTTTTTTTTTTTTTTTTGCTTTGTGTTTGATTTCAACTTTCTCACCAATCCCATTGAGTTTACTTGTGACCCATGTTTTAATTTCCTGGTGACATTTCTCAAGTTTCCATTTGGTTGAAGTACACTACTGGGGAGCTAGTATGATCCCTACTAGGGATGCCAAATTAGCCCATTTTTTCATAGTTTCTGTGTTCTTATGCTGGTTCTTTCTCATCTGGAATCTCTTCTCTGAATTCAATAGTTTGATGTACAGCTGTTCTCTGCTGGAAACTATGTTGCTCAGTGTATTGAGAGAGAAGTACACTGCCTATTACCATTATCTCGTTGGTAGATACCAAGTATTGCTAGCAATTTGGGTCAGCTGGAATTCAGACATCTGGGAGGGTTCTGCAGGTGCCAGTGGACTAGATTTGGTAATCTCTAGTTCCTGGGACTCTGGATGACATGGAATAGTTCTGCTTTACAGGAATGTCCAGGCAGGAGAGAGGTGGATGCATATTGGGTTTGTAACTTTTTTCTCCTGCATCTCTCTTTTTCCCTTTGGTTTTCATAAACCATGAAGATGCTGGGGGATGTTTGTGTCGAAAGGGGTGCTGGTCCCCAGGCCATTGCTGAAAGCTTCAGTGGGTGCAGGGTTCCCTCTCCACAGTGGCAGTGGAGGTAGGCTGCTGTGGGGATTTGCTGGTGCTTGAGTTCCCCCAGTGGCAGCAGGAGTCATGGCAGGGGATGGATCAGTACTCACTCACTCAATGGCCTCAGCAGGGAGAGGAAGCAGTGTGTGTTTTACCTTACTGTGTCTTCTGTCAGTGGGATCTGGGTGGGGAGGACAAATCCCACCCATTGGTGTCATAAGAGAGCATGAGAGATGTCTAATACTTGTTTGTTGAGTGCTGGGAATTCTTTGTAAAATCTTTAAGGGATTAAGTTCTTTCCTGAGCAAAAGAGTACTGATAATTGTACCAGTCTTGTAGGAGGTTGATTTGAGACTTTGTTATGATAATTCCATTTCAGTTTTATTATCACTTCTAGGAAATGGTCCATATTTCTAAGATGCAATCGTTCTGGGATCTCAACGGAAAGGCTAGGTTTTACCAAACCCCTCAGGTTGGCAAACTTTGAACTACAACTCTGTCTCATCAGTATTGCATGACTGCTGAAATTCTGTACTGTTTGTTAGCCTCCCAGCTGTTCTCTGCTGAATTTACTGGATTCCTGCACATGGATATACAGATAAAAATATTTGACCAAAGGTTTGAGGTGGATTTATATGTCGCTTATTTCTCTATGGTTTCTTCCCCTTTGGGGAATTTGCTTGAAGTCCCAGCTATTTAGCATCTCTGAACTCTGATTTCTGCTTCCAATATGTTTTTGCTACCACAGTTACAATATGACTGTGATTTATACTTTTACTATAGGCCTCATATTGGAACAATCCTCAGAAAATAGGTCAGGATAAATATGAATTTTTCCTTGTAAGCTTTCCTTTTTTTTCAAGGAGAATGATCTATCTCTCTTTCCGACTGTATTGATTGCCTTCCCATGCCTTTAAATAGCTGTTTTCAATAGGCTATTTACTGCATACACACACACACGTATACATACATATATACATGCATATGTAAAATGGTTAGTAAAATATAAACTACTCCATCCTGGTCAGCTCTAGAAGTTTTCTCAAGATAGCTTATTTATTCTGTAATTTCAATATTTATAATTTCCCTGTCTAGGATTATCTAGTTTCTTTTCAATTGTATTTGTCTATGGATTTTTGGTACATGTTTGTTTTCCAGATTTAATTTTTTTTAGTAAACACAGTGAACATTTTTTATAGCTTGAATAATTATTTTAATATCTAAAATCTCTAAGGTGGCAGGCATGGTGGCTCATGCCTGTAATTCTAGCACTGTGGGAGGTTGAGGTGGGAGGGTTGCTTGAGCTCAGAAATTTAAGATAAGCCTGGGAAAGACTGAGATCCTATCTCTACAAAAACTGAAAAATTAGCCAGGCATTATGTTGGGTACCTGTAGTCCCAGCTACTTGAGAGGCTGAGACAAGAGGATAGATTGAACCCAGGAGTTGGAAGTTGCTGTTAGCTAGACTGATGTCATGTAGTTCTAGGCTGGGTTACAGAGTGAAATTCTGTCTCAAAAAAGAAAAACTTTGAGGAGTTTATTATGCTAGTCATTGTTTCTGATTGTGATTTCTTTTCTTTTTCTTTTTTTTGCAGAGACAGAGTCTCAACTTTATCGTTCTCGGTAGAATGCTGTGGTGTCACACAGCTCACAGCAACCTCCAACTCCTGAGCTTAGGCGATTGTCTTGCTCAGCCTTCTGAGTAGCTGGGACTACAGGCGCCTGCCACAACGCCTGGCTATTTTTCTGTTTTGCAGTTCTGCCGGGGCCGAGTTTGAACCTGCCACCTTTGGTATATGGGGCCAGCACCCTACTTAATGAGCCACAGGTGCCGCCCTGATTGTGATTTCTGAATGTGAAATCACATTTCTTGAAAATTTGTGTGGGGTCTTTCAATAAACTGCATTTCTCTATAGAGAATTTGAATTTCTTTTGAAGTTTTAATAATTTCTATCAAAGGTGTTTTAATTAAAATGTTACTTACCTATAATAAACTATAGAAATCCTAAATATATAGCTTGGCAATTTTTTGCTTACATGAAGATCCAGATAAAACATTTTCTGTATCCTAAAGCAGTTCCCTGTTTTATCTTACTACTTAATGTTCTACCACTAAGTATAAACACTATGCATGTTTTTCTCACCATAGGTTAGTTTTGGCCCTTCTTATGAGGGCACCTATAAAGTTCAATTAGGGCCTATAAAAGTAAAGATAGAAATGACATTATATGTAATGGCTTCTTTTGCTCAACATTATTGTTAGATTTATGTATTTTGTTATATGTACCAGAAGTGTATTTCTTCTTTGCTATGTAATATTCCACTATATAAGATCACAATGTGGGAGGGAGGAGCCAAGATGGAGGTCTGTAGCCAGCTTTCTGCAGACGCTCCCGTCCAGAAGGAGAGTTAAAGGACAGAAACTTAGCGTGAAAGCCAATGGTTTGGAGCTGAGCCAAGAGATGAGGTTGAGGAACACACATCAACCCTGCTGGAGTGACCTGTGACCCCAAGCACAGAGCACATCACCAAGCGGATGGGAGTCCACTCCCCCAAGAGAACAGCTTTCAGTATATGCCATACCTCCATACAAACAAGCGAGCAGAGTTCAGATGTCCTCCCATGATACCCCATGGGAGAAACCCTCTAAAAACTGGACCTCCTTCCCCTACTAGGGTGCCGTGGCACTCTCCTGCCAGGCATAAAGCTGTATAAAACTGTATATATTCTCTACCTGCAAGTCGGAACTCCCAGCACTCCCCTCCACTCTCACTCTGAGGTCTGGAGATCTGTCCCCCACGGAGTCCAGATTCTTGGACACTTTCTTGAGGGGTGTGGACAGGGCACGGGCTGCTGCTGGTCTGTGCTATTTTCCTGGCTCGGGAGCGGTGAGAGGAGAGTAAGCTAAAAGGTGGCCAGCCAAGTGGAGAGGCGGTCCCCTGAGGCACCAAGCCCAGTGCTGAGAAAGCTTTGCTAAATTTCGGCCACACCTGGCCCTCAGGGATGACAGCTGAGACAAAGGGATGAAGCTCACAGACTGAGTCAGGACTATTAGCAGCCCAGCGTCTCTTCCACAGGGCAGAATTTCTGCGAACTTGTTCTGTACTATCAGCTTTTTCATCTACTTTACATCAATCAGGGACTGGGTTGGAATTGAGTGAACCGCCCCAGCCCCTATCAACTACCCAGGTTGTCAGGCCTCACCTCCCCCCCTGCAACACCGACATAACTGGTGGACTGGCCGAGGAGCCACAGAGCCCTGTGTGACCTAGGCAGACACAAACCTCGAGAGCATCTGCTCATTGGAGGGAACTGGACCACAGCCCTGCAGGATTACCAGAGACTGGATATGACACAGGGGCAAGGCGGGGAAAGAGGCATCAACTTTCCCAGGCTAATTTACTGGCGGGGAGGGGGCCCTCCTGAGCTCACAGGACCCTGGAGCGAGTTATACTAAAGCTACCAGCAGACTTCTGCTGTCTAGTCGCCAGAGACTTTTCAACTCTTTGATTTGAGGTTGGTACTGGCTGGGACAATTGATTGGTACCTCTTCAACTGGGCCAATCACCCGAGGACTTTCCAAC
>CAUYON010046138.1:0-23068 GCA_963573935.1 Arctocebus calabarensis
ACTGGATGATGATCACCGGGATGATGATGAGCATAATAGTCCCAAGGAGGCTGAGGACCAAATGTTCAGGCACTTGGCAGTGGAGGCGTAGGTCTTGGCCCCAGCCAGGTCGCCCACCATCTTCCCGTCCCTAGACTTCACGGAGTAGGCGAACGCTATGAAGCCCAGGCAGAAGCAATTCATGAAGAGTGTGTTGAACAGGGACCAGATGACGTGGTCGGGCACAGCAGTCTCGCCATGGATGTGGATCACGGTGGGAGCAGGGCTTGAGGGCGTCCCTAGCACGGCCACCTCGTGCTCTTCCTTGAGCAGCTCGTAATTCCGGGGGAGCCCTGTGTGGGTTCGAGTGAAGACATTTTGGGAAGAGTGGTTCATGGTGCCGAGAGGAGGTTGCAGTGGTCTGAGGCCAGGCACCTAAACTGCCTCCTCTTAATGTCACACATTTGGGGTAGAAATAAGGCGAATGGATGGAACCCACCAAAAGAAAATTTTATTCAACATTAATATGATTAAAAATTCCTAACAATATGAGTAACAAAAAAGATGGAAAGGGCTTCCAGGAGTGACATTGAGTGGTTCTTAGAATGTGGTGGAGAGTTCTCAGTTAATTGTTAACTATTGCATATCTTACAGTTTTCTCACAGACATTCCACGTAAGAAAGTGTCAAATTTTGCTGATCTCACCGAAATGATTTAGAAATTATATCTCTGTTTCTATACTCAGGAAGAGACTGTATAAGATTAGTGCTATTTCTTTTTTAAATGCTTGAAATAATTCACTTAGGAAGCCATCTGGACCTGGGATAGATTTTAATATCAGATTCAGCTCATTTAGTATAAATAAGAACATCACACTTTTAATTTCTTTTTGTGTTTGTTTTAGAAAGTTGTGCTGTAAGGAATTTTTATTTCTAAATTTCAGATGTATTTGCACAGTTTGTCATAATATTCTCTTTCTATTTTCTAATTTCTGTAGGTTCTGTACTAATGCTTTCTTTTTCATCCCTGACCCTGCAAGTTTGTCTATTGCTTTTTTTCTTCTTTATGAATCTTGAAAAGAGTTTATCAATTTTATCAGTCAATTAAGAGAAACCAACCCTTGGTTTGGATGATTTTCTTTAATGTGTATTTGTTTCTTATTTTATTAATTTCTCATTTTCAATATATTTTTACTTCTACTTTTTGGACTTTATTTTGCTGTTTTTTCCCCTAGGTTTTTGCAAGTACTAGTAGGTCTTGGATTTTTAACCCATATTGTTTTCTAATATAAGCATTTAGACCTACCTCTTTCGGCACATTTTAAACTTAATTTCTCCCATGTTTTCACAAGCTATATAATCATCATTCAATACAAAATATATTCTAATTTCCCATTATAATTACTTCTTTGACCCAGAATGATATTGCTTAATTTCCAAACATTTGAGAATTTTAGATGTCCATTTGTAACTCAGGTATAGCTTAATTCCGCTGTGGTCAGAAAACATTTAATTACTTCAGTCCTTTGAAATGTGTTAAGATTTGCTTTGTGGCTTAGCTTATATCAATTCTTATAACTACTTTTGAGGCTCATGAAAAGAATATGTCTCCCATCTTTGTGTGCAGTGTTCTGTAAATGTCACTTAGGTTAGGTTTGTTAATTGCATTGCTTAGGTGTTCTTTGTGCTGTTTTTTTCTCTTGCTTATTCAATTACTATGAGAAGTATGTTGAAATTTTTCACACTCATGTACATTTAACTACTTCCTTTAGTTCTCTAAATTTTTGTCTTATATACTTTACAACTATTTTATTGATTGAATACAAATTTAAGAATTGTCTCTTCCTGGCAAATGGAACCTTTTATTATTATCAAAATGTCTCTATTTTTAGCAATAATTTGTATCTTAAAATTTGCTTTGCCTAATATTCATATAGCTACATGAACTTTCTTTTGGTTAATATTTGCATGATATATCTCTTCTATCTTTATATTTTTCATATTTCTATGTCTCACTCATATAAGAAGCAGTGACTAGATTTGATATTTTTATTTAATTTGACAAACTTTGTCACTTACTAGCATTTAAATTTGCATAAATTATATATTTATATGTATTTCAGTTTATATACCACTATTTGAAAATTTGTTTTCTATGTTTGTTTTTTCTTTGTTTCCCTTCTTTGGATTAATGAAATTCTTTTATTACTATTATTTCATTCTTTCTCTCTATTATTTTTAGTTACATAATTTTTTTTAACTGTGACTTAGATGGCTAGCTCAACAATTAGAATTTGAAAATTTGTCCTGTTATGGTCTAGTGTAAATAGAAAGCTGTGCTCTAAGGATTTGTTTATTTCATCTAAGTCACAGATTTATTTGCATAAAGTTTTTCGTAATATACTCTTCTTATTTTCTAAATTAGTACTTTTATCATATCACTGGCAATACCTGAGTTTTAAAACATGTTAATTATTCTTTCTATTATTCTTTTTTGGATGAATCATTTTTCTTCCTTCTGAGGAACTTCCTTTGGTAATTTTTTTCATGCAGGTTTGCTGGTGATAAATTTTCTTGGGATCTTTTGGTCTAGACATCCTTTTACTTTGCTTTCACTTAAAAAATTACTTTTTTAACATGAAAGAATTTCAAAATTGGGTGGCACCTGTGGCTCAAGGAGTAGAGTGCCGGCCCCACATGCTAAAGGCCGTGGGTTCGCACCCGGCCTGGGCCAAAAACTGCAAAAAAAAAAAGTTCATAACTGATGAATAAATAAAATGTATTATATCCATATAATGGAATATTATTTGGCAATAAAAGGAATGAGACATGTTGCAATATGGATGGAACTCAAAAGTATCAAACTAAATGAAAGAAGTATATCACAAAGGACCAAATTTTGTATTATTCCATTTCTATGAAATGTCCAGAATAGGCAAATCCATATGAACAAAGAGTAGATTAGAGGTTGCCTAATGGGTACTGCTGATAGGTACAAGGCTTCTTTGGGGATGATGGAAATTTTCTAGAATTATATTATGGTGATGGCTACACAACTCTGTAAATACATTAAAATCCATTAAATTATACACTTTAAATGGATATACACACACCTTCATGGTCAAAAACTGTTAAAAGGCCACATAAATGGTAGAATAGTAACCCACAGACATATAAAAAGAAACAAAATTGTCAGCCAGGCCCGGTGGCTCATGCCTGTAATCCTAGCACTGTGGGAGGCCAAGGCTGGAAGATCCCTTGGGATCAGGAGTTTGAGACCAGAGTGACCAGGAGTAAGACCCTGTCTCTACTAAAAATAAAAAAAAATCAGCTGGCGTTGTGGTGGGCACCTGTAGTCCTAGCTACTCAGGAGGCTGAGGCAAGAGGATCACTTGAGCCCAGGAGTTTGAGTTTGAGGTTTCTGTGAGCTAGGCTGACACCATGACACTCTAGTCATGGGGCAACAAAGTGAGACTCTGTCTCAAGAAAAAGAAAGAATGGAAAAGAAGCAAAATTGTCAATGTTTTCTTTAAGAAATTTTTAGTGGCCTAAGGAAAGACTATGAAGACGACTTCCATGGCAATTGCAACAACAATAAAAATAAACAAATGGGATTTAATTAAACTGAAAAGCTTCTGCACAGCTAAGGACACAACAACCAAGCAAATAGACAACCTACACAATGGAAGGGACATTTGCATATTTTGAATCAGACAAAAACCTGATAAGCAGGATCTACAGAGAACTCAAATTAATCAACATAAAAGAGCCAACAATCCCTTAAGTCACTGGGCAAGAGAGATCAACAGAACCTTCTCTAAAGAAGACAGACAAATGGCTAATAAATATATGAAAAATGCCCACCATCCCTAATTATTAGAGAAATGCAAATCAAAACCACCCTAAGATATCATCTAGCCCTAATGGGAACGACCCACATCACAAAATCTCAAAGCTGCAGATGCTGGCATGGATGTGGAGAGAAGGGAACACTTTTACACTGCTGGTGGGACTGCAAACTAATACAACCTTTTTGGAAGGCAGTATGGAGACCCCTCAAGGAACTCAAGCTAGACCTCCCATTTGATCCTGCAATCCCATTTCTGTGCATATACCTAGAAGAAAAAAAATCCTTTTACCATGAGGACACTTGCACTAGACTGTTTATCACAGCTCAATTTACAATCGCCAAAATGTGGAAACAGCCTAAATGCCCACCATCCCAGGAATGTATTAACAAGCTGTATGTGTAGACCATGGATTACTATTTAACCATCAAAAAAAGATGGAGACTTTACATCGTTTATATTAACCTGGATGGAAGTGGAACATATTATTCTTAGTAAAGCACCACAAAAATGGAGAAGCAAGAATCCTATGTACTCAATTCTGATATGAGGACAATTAATGACCTAGTATAGGGTGGGGGTGGGGGAAGGGGAGAACAGACAGAGGAAGGGGAGGTGGGGGTCACAGTGTATATCACAGCTTGTGGGGGCAGGACACAATTAGAAGAGGGACATTACCTATCAAATGCAATCAATGTAACCTGGTTCTTTGCACCTTCAATGAATCCCCAACAATAAAAAAAAAAAAAAAGAAGAAGGGGGCGGCGCCTGTGGCTCAAAGGAGTAGGGCACCGGCCACATATGCTGGAGGTAGCCGGTTCAAACCCAGCCCCAGCCAAAAAACTGCAAAAAAAAAAAAAAAGAAGGGTGGCGCCTGTGGCTCAAAGGAGTAAAGGGCACCAGCCTCATACACCCCAAACCCAGCCCTGGCCAAAAAAAACTGCAAAACAAAAGAAAGAAAAAAGAAATTTTTAGTAAGCAGAGCCAATTAAAAAAATTTTTAAGTCTGCATTAAAATGACTCACCAAAACCAGAAGCAAGGTATCCCACTGCCATTACTGAAAGTGGTTACCTTTTAACGCAGCAGTAGTATCTGGGAAAAGGAAACACAGTGGTCTCAGGAGGGCTCCCTTTTAAGAATCATGTGATTTCTAAAAAAGCCATCACTAGGTCTGAAGTCATCAGGCTATTAACTGTGAGGGTGGCTGAGTCAACACCAAACATCCCGACAGAACATATGACCATATGTATTGAGACCACATCCTCAGCTCAGAAAAGCAGCTAAAAGCCTTCCTAACAGAAAGCCTACTGCTTACTGTTCCTCCAGGGATGAGGTTCATTCTTCTCAAATGGAGACATTCCCCAACAGTGAAACCAAACAGCCATGCCTGACTCTCATTTTTCTTCTCAGCTAAATACATAAGAAGGAAAAAAGGAAAAGAGAGAGGAAAGATAGGGGTGGAAGGAGAAACCCAGAGGTAACTTCACTATCTAAAGCTGTAAACTGGACAATCAGAGGGCTGGAAAGGGTCAACTGCCCCTACTCTCCATCCGCTGTCCACACACCCGCTGCAGACTCCAAGCAGGCACACAGTAGATCATCCTCCATGAAGTGGGGAAGGAAAATCAAAGCCGGACCTTCCATGGAAATAAGTCTCCCTCCTGTCCTGCATTTGCGTGTTGCCATTAATTCTTACATAACCCAGTGAGACAGTTAGAAAGAGATTTGATTAGTGATGAATTTTTAGGACATTTTGTAAAGCTCTAATGTAAGTCTCCAAAGAGCTTCCATCAAGGACACTACAAATAATATTACTGATGATGAAAAAGCCTTTGGAATCTTAGCTGAGACATTTTACCATCTCCCCCGATGTTCTCTGCTGTGATGGCAACAACCAGGTCCTCTCACCTCTACCCACCCTGGAGAATTCCAATGCTGACCCTCTCGTGCCCTCTGGCAATGAGCCATCTGTCACTGTTCTCATTGACTTGTATTTGGTTTCCTAATGCTAAAACTTTGACATTTGAAAGAGGAAAAAAAGAAGAGAGAGAGAGGAAACCACATCCTTTGAGTCTCAGTATATAGGTGGGGGCAGTCAAGACCTGAGAACAGGTTTCCATGTTGATTGATGTGGGGACTCCAGCCACAATGAGGAACTCCTGTGCGTTTCTGGCATCCTCTCTGATCGTCAGTTTTCTACTGCTCATTCCTGAAGGTAAGACTGATTCTCGTCATTTCCACTATAACCAGGAAGCAAAATGGAGCAGACTCTCAGTGACCATTTGGAAATATTACCTTCTTACACTGAAAGAAGTTTTCTTTTCTCCCCCCCAAGTCTTAAAATGTTTAGCATTCTTTCCTGGATTCTAAGGATTTCCTTATTTTAAAAGGAAAAAGATCCCCTTTTCATCTTATAATTTCTTTACAAAAGATAACAGAAACACCAGTGCTTATTGCTGCCAATTCGCAGCTTGAAATTGCCAAAGAGCACAAAATAAAAATGAGCAAACTAATAAATGAAACACTATTGAGTCAGTAAAACAAACAGTACCTTTCAGGAAAAAAATAGTGAAGCCATTAGCCTTTCTCACTGTAAATGGATAGGCAGTTAAGAACAAACTGAAATAAACACTAAAATGGAACCAGGAATTAAGGAAATTTTTGTAATTATTTCTTTGGGCTCAAGTCTCCTTAGAACACCTTAGGAAACTGGGCAAGCCCCCATATCCACTCTTTGGGAGTGTTTCAGTATTTTTTAATTAAGCTACTTCTTTGGTCTACTAAATGGTAACCAATATTCCTGCTTTTCTGTGTTTCATATATATGAGTTGGAATGTTATAAAATTCATGGCATTGTCACTGGAAGGGGAACAACCCCTGGGAGCTCTAGACTCTCCTTGAAGACTCTACTAGAAAGCAAGGATTACTCTGGGCCTGGGACAATGTGGTGCCAACTGTGGTTTCTTTCCAAGATCCACCAGCTTCTGGCGGTGGGAGGAGCAGGCAGGGGCTTAGGCAATAACCTGTCTTATTCCCTAAGAATTCCCAAAGAAGTTCTCTGGTTTATGTTGCACCTAAAAATGGGAAGAAATTTTAAACTAACAAGGCTGTAAGACATTTGGAACAAAGAATAGGCATGTTCTAAGCATGGCATTGTATTACTATATTCAGGAATGTTAAATCTGCCATAACAGTGACAATAGGGCAGAGACAAAAGCCAACCGTATCATTTCTTGCTCTGCTCCCCTTTGTTTTCTGTGTTCAGAGAGAGCAGTGAGGATCCCTAAAGGGAACTGACACGGCAAAGCCAGGCTTGGTGCTCTGAGCCAGTGATCTCAGCTTCCTGCAGATTCTAAGAATCTAGGGGACTTTTAATGCTCCAGCCTCAGATATTCTGATTTAACTCTTGGTAGGGACCAGGAATTTCTAGTTTTTAAAAGCTTTCCACCTAGTCGAAACCCTACCCGAGACCCTTGTCCATGTGGTCATGCACAGGACACGTGGACTGATTTCTGAGGCTTGTCTTTGTGCTCACTGTACACACACACACACACACACACACAGAGAGAGAACTCAGCAAAAGGGAGTTCTGAATTTGTTGAGTTTATAAATCCTGGAGCCCAGAAAGCCCCAAAATGCACATTTGTAATCTATCTATGAGTGACTCATCCTAGGAAAAATCGGGATGTAAGTGAAGTTGCAGTCTATAAATGGCTTACATTTTTCTTTCTAGGGCCTAGGATTTCCCCCTCCCAACTCCCTTTTTTCTGAAAAGCAGAAACCTTGTAGTCCCTCTCTTCCCCTTACCCATATCTTCATCAAATCTTATGAAAGTCTTCTGTGTTTGTCATTTATATTCTGTGAATTGGGCCATGAGTTAACCCTCATGATGAAAAGAGAAGTGCTATGCCCTGATTAAGAAAACATGCATCTCAGCTGATGGTCAGGAGAAATACCTATCTTAGGAGAAGCCAAGTAAATGTGGTGCAGAAATGGGGTGCTGAGAGTGTATGACAAAGACACCAGTGTGGTTTGCGTTCTGTTTTGTTCTCCTTGCTCTCTATCACGATGGATATTTTACTACAGGTAGCGTTCCTACTCCTGGAACGCTCTTCTCTCCTCCTTTCCCCTACCTTATAGCAAAAGGCCTTGGATTAAACCATTTGGTTTGGTCTACAGAATGACCGGGAGGGTGACAGACATTCTTTTCTCAATTTATGAGTGAGGACCATGCAGTTTAATAACCAAAAGTGTCACAATAACCAAAGGATAGGGACACAGCTAAAAGGTGTTAATATCAGTTTTCAAATTACGATTTTGCAAGGACTTGGAGAGAAAAGGAATGGCCATGGGCATGTCTTCTGCGGGCAGAAGAGCCAGACCTTCTCAGAGTCCAACAGGAATAGGATTGCCATTCAGATGTCTGAATGCTGGCATGAAGTAAAAAGAGGGGGAAATGCTCTCATCCTGGATTCCTCGCCCAGCACAAAAAGCCTGGCTAGTCTCAGAAACATGGCCTTATACAGAGCTCTTTGGGGTGGGCACCAATCTGATTTGCTTTTTGTATTAATCAGATGCCTGTGTGAAAATTATTGGAGGACATGAAGTAACTCCTCATTCAAGACCCTACATGGTGCTACTTAATAATCTTAGGAAAGAAGGCATCTGTGCTGGGGCTTTGATTGAAGAAGACTGGGTATTGACTGCAGCTCACTGTGAACTGTAAGTACTCGGATTTTAAAGAAACGTGTGGGAAAATATCCTGATTTGGAGAAGCATTAATAGAAAGTATAGATCCCATTAAAACCACTATGGATCGTTTTTAGTAAAGATCTAAAAAAATAGATCTTTTAGGCACTTGCTGTAGCCGAAAAGAAAGTTAAGCTCAGACTTGCCGCCAAGAATCAGGCCGATGAGGAAGCAGCATCCACAAGCCCTACCCGCGGGTGCCCACCAGAGCCAGTGGGCACAAGTGCTGCAGAGCTTTGCTTCTGGTCATGACTGCATGAACAGACAGAATTAGCCACAGCATGGAAGGATAAACTTTCAGGGAGGCCCGGGTACAACTGTCAAGTAGAGAAAGCTAGTTTCCAATGCCTTCCTCAGCCCTTAATGAATTCCTTGACTCCAGCCAGCTCTTGACTCCTGTCGACCTTCAAGCGTCTTCTCAGTCTGAGTTTTTTCTCCACTCCCTACACCAAGCCTCTGAACCTGAGTGTTCCAGTAATAATAGCCACTTAGCTACATGTAGCTATGTACATTTCAATTAAAGGGAGATAAAATTTCAACTCACATGAGGCACATTTCAAGCCCTCAGTAGCCACAGGTGGTGGGTGGCTACCCGACTGGACAGCAATATTGATAGAACATTTCACCATCAAAGTGTGCTCTACTAGAAAGCACTGCTCTAATGTCTTTTTCTTTTATTTTTAAATTAATTGATTTATTTTTATAGGTATATAACAGTTGGACATATTTAGTGGGTACATGTGATATTTTGTCTTAAGTGAGAGTGATCTCAGTTGGTGTCACGAAGAAAAAGGTGTGAATATCTGGTTGGTGTAGTTTATGCTAGGTTGTGAATAGTGATACCCTTAATCATTAGCACATCAGAGAGTATTTTGATTTTTTTAATCGAAATGAACCTTCAACATGGAGTAAGATTCCTGAACCCCTCCTTCAGGCTACCATCCCCCCAACATACACATACTCAGCACGGCGCAAATTGGGTCCTCCACTGGGCAATCTGTTTTGGAAATTTTTCCTACTTAAAATGAGTTTGGGCTCTGCTCCTGTGGCTCAACGGGCTAAGGCGCCAGCCACGTACACCTGAGCTGGTGGGTTCGAATCCAGCCTGGGCCAGCCAAACAACAATGACAGTTGCAACCAAAAAATGTCCGGGCGTTGTGGTGGGCACCTGTAGTCCCAGCTACTTGGGAGGCAGAAGCAGGAGACTCGCTTGAGCCCAGGAATTGGAGGTTGCTTTGAGCTGCGATGCCATGGCACTCTATCCAGGGTGACAGCTTGAGGCTCTGTCTCAAAAAAAAAAAAAAAAAGAAAGAAAAAGAAAAGTGAGTTTGAGTTCTCTTACAAACATCCCTCCAGTGCATTACCTTACAACAATCTGCTGCTTTTGCTTCTGTCTCTGAACTACTGACGACCTTTGTTTTCTAGTGATTCTCTGACACAGCTAAACAAGGCAGGGCTAGGGTTTGGTATGTGGGCGGGAGGGGGGAGTTTCTGGAGTAAAGCTCAAGACAAGGGCTTTGCTGCCATTAATTCTCTCCTTTGTGTTTCGATTAACCTAGTTTAGCTTTTTATTTATTTATTTATTTTTTGAGACAGAGCCTCAAGCTGTCACCCTGGAGAGAGTGCTGTGGCATCACAGCTCACAGCAACCTCCAATTCCTGGGCTGAAGCGAGTCTCTTGCCTCTGCCTCCCAAGTAGCTGGGACCACAGGCGCCTGCCACAATGCCCGGCCATTTTTTGGTTGCAGCCATCATTGTTGTTTGGCGGGACCAGGCTGGATTCGAACCCACCAGCTCAGGTGTACGTGGCTGGCGCCTTAGCCCACTGAGCCACAGGCGCCGAGCCTAGCTTTTTATTTAAAAAAAAAATCATGGATATGATGATGATAATGAATTCATAAACACCTTTTATTTTCTAAACCTTTTCCTTCTGAGCCACAATGAAGTATCTGTATTTCTGTGGGACAATGAAAAAATGACACAATGAAACTGATCAACACATAATATGCCTAGCTTCTAATTAAATGAATGAACCCAGTAAATAGTGTTTCATCTGTTCTCAGGAAGAGGAATTCCAAGGTCATTCTCGGGGCTCACTCAATAGCCAAGAGTGAGGCAGAAAAACAGATAATGTTGGTTAAGAAAGCGACTCCCTACCCATGCTATGACCCAGACACACATGAGGGTGATCTTCAACTTTTACAGGTATATATCCATGATTATCTTCTTAAAAGTTATAGAACCTCCTGCAATCTGGCCACCTATATGAAAACCTTTCCTCAGTGCCCCTCTCATTACAAGCTCATAGAAGAGGGATCCTGAAGGTTGGGCTAGAATTTAAGTTAAAATGTTGATATTTATCTCATCCTATTAATTCTTTATGCTTTTCTTCCAACAGCTGAACAAAAAAGCAATACTTAACAAAAACGTGGCTATCCTTCCTCTATCTATGGGAGATGATGTGAAACCAGGAACCATGTGTCAAGTTGCTGGGTGGGGAAAGTATCACAATAAGTCACCTATATCTGATACTCTGAGAGAAGTCAATGTCACCATCATAGACAGAAAAATCTGCAATGATGCAAAGCATTATAATTTCAATCCTATAATTGGACAGAATATGCTTTGTGCTGGAAGCCTAAAAGGTGGAAAGGACTCATGCAATGTAAGTAAAATAAGATGCCACATGTTAGCTGTTGAAGTACATCATGCCCCTACTGAAAATGCAGTGCCGTCTTTGTCTTACTATGGCACTGGCTTCTGCAGGATTTTAGTGCTTTTCGAAAGAAGGGTGATAAAACCCCAGTCGAATAACTTAATGTGCTCAGCTCAAGTGAGTCATTAATCAAAAATGAGTTCATTGCTAGTATATGAGTTAACCTACTATATCTTCTCAGTATTTTTTCTCATTTTTTGTATTAACGTACAGAGATTCAAACTTGATGATATACAAACTCAGGAGAGCTGAAGTCAAAGGTCCACAAGGACCTTTAATACACTTTCCCCATCTCGGCCCGTCTGCTCTCCTGGCTGAGAACCTCAGGCCAGACCCCAGAGCTGGATTTCAGCTTAATCCCCAGTAAACAACTTCCAAAGCTGGAAGAGTTGTGTAAGCTAGAGAGTGTGTAAGCCTCCACCCCAGAGTGTCCAGAGAAGGAGGGGTGGGTGGGGGACAAGGCTCTGCTTGGACAAGGCAAAAGTAGAAGAAACACCTTACAGACTTTTTTTCATGTTACAGATTTTTAACCTTGTCATTTCTCATTTTTTCCTGAAGTGCCTATAGAATATTATTAACCTGAAAGGAGGAGGACGCAGTGTTAAGACATTGACAGATCCAGAGTTCTCTGTCCTCCCCTGAAGCCTTTTATCTTGACTTCAGGACCAAAGCTAGCCAAATCCCAGGAAAAGATGACATTTGTCTTTAGCACCCTTCCACATTCTCTTCTTTGCCCTTCTTCACCCATTCCCTCCCCTGTCCACCACTCTGGACACCCAGGAAGACAGAACCTTCATGCTTTTGGAAGCCACATGCAACATGCAGAGGCCACGGCAGCATTCCAAGATGTCAGTCACCTCCTGCCATCCAGCCCCACCACTGAACCTTTGCAATCCTTCCCTGTCCTCCCAACAGCCCTGGTATTACTATTGATGAATTAAACCTAAAGGACTAATTCTTCAAATGCCAGACACTATAACAAATCAGGAGAAACATGCCAGTCCCAGGAGGATCCCAGGTTCTCATGTGGTTCCTTGTTTTGATGCGGAGGTGTCCCCATTAAAGGGAGCATCACCTCTCAGCTGTTCAGTGAACCTAGTGCAGCTCGCCCAGCAGAACTAGCAAGTTCAGCTAAGTCACAGGGAGAGCGAGGAACTGGCAGAGTAGAAAATGAGGCAACAGGGACGGACTCCAATGTAGCAGAAGGGACACAAAGCTTATTTAAGGGAAAGAAAAAAGTGTTATTTCTATTCAGAGTAAAGCAGAGATAATCATAGACTTCCAGGAGAGTGGAAAAGGGCTCCCCTTGTGAGAGGATATGCCATACAAATACACCCCTATTCCTCCTACATTCATCTCTAAGGACTCCCATTGGCCCCCCTTAGGACTTCAGGCATGCTGTCCTGGTTTCACTGGTTGTGCATTACCTCAGTTGTCACATAAATCCAATTTTCTTTTCTCTGTATCAGTAATTATTAACTGTCATTTTACTAGTGGTGGTGTGGTGGCCTTGGTGAGTCTTGCAGTGCTTGCAGCATTGTGGTATGCATTGTTCTATGACAGGGACCCTCGCTTTTGTTTTATAGGGGATCATTCATGAGCTAGATGTCAGATATCCCAGATTCAAAGTTGTATTTTGCAGGAATAGCACATACTCAGTTACTAACCTCTGGGAGTTAGGTCACCCTCCCAGAAAAAAAAAAAAAATTCCTCATTTTGCTTCCTCAAAGTTGCTTTCCAACTTTCTTATCCAGAAGGCCATAATTCTCTCCCACCATTCTGCAGCCCCTTTAACCTCCTTCTATCCTTAATGTGTCCCAATGAAGGGAGGAGATCCACTTGAACTTATCAAGTAGGTTCTTAGCTTTACACAGGAAAGAATTCAAGAGCAAGTCAACTAGCAATAGAAAGTTTGGTGAGAAGCAGATAACAGACAGAGTAATGGGGCTTTCCCAAACAGGAGGGGGCCCCTTATGGGGCAGTGGTAACATTTTTAAATGTTCAAAAACTTATGGTCAAGCCATAAAGATTAACCATAAACTGCTGTCACAGAAAGGTAAGTATAAGCAGTTTGTAGGGCGTTTGGCTCAGTAATCTACTCATCTTCAGTGGTCCCAGGCCAGTGACATGCTGGTGACTTCCTCACTCAGGGTGTTTAGGTTCTGGTATCAGTCTAAATGGTGCACTTGGGCTCTCTCAATCTTTTTCTGCCTTACCTCTATGTAAATTTCACACACATATATTCATAAGGCCAGCTTTTGCATGAAAGGGAACACTTTGGTTTTGTTTCTCTAGAAAGACAATTATCTACTAGAGAGACCAGGAAACATCATTTTTCGCATTACCTCAATATACCATCTGCATTTGACTATTTTACCCCTTTTGTTACTAAGCATTTTGAGAAAGGGACAAACAAGGTTTCCTTTCTGAAAGCACAGAATCAGTCTCAAAATTAGCAGACAACGTAAACAATACAAGTTGCACTGGTTCGTAAACCAAGTGAGCCAATTCAAAAGTATTAAAATATTTCAAACAATTTAATTTTTTTAAGCACTAATCAATTAAGTCAAGTTTGGTCTTCCCTTTAGCTCAACACTGACCCCTCCCCCACCCCCTTTTTTCCGCAGGGAGATTCTGGAAGCCCTCTGCTATGTAAGGGACTGCTCCGAGGCATCACTTCCTTTGGCCTTGAAGGGAAATGTGGAGTCCCTCAGGGGCCTGGAGTCTATATTCTTCTCGCAAAAAAATATCTCAACTGGATAATTAAGACCATCAAGGGGGCAGTTTAAATAACTGCATTTTGTTTCATTTGCTGTCACTTCTTAATCTTTTCACAAATAAAAGCATTTTGTATGAATGCACATATTTTCCTCCTGTAACTTTTGTAGGCAGATAGATCTCCCCTTGGAAAATGAAGCAGAGTCATATTGCAACCCTGTGGATCCCAGTGTCATCTAAGTGTCAAGTGACATGGGAATTCTTCCTGCATCATTTATTTCACTACAGTGGGACCCAGCGGGAGTGATTCTAAGATCACATCTGTCTAATAACAAATACAATCAAGGGCTGAAACAGCCAGTCTGGGGCATTTAGATTAAAAGGAAATGTCAGTCCTTCAAAGGCCATTGTTCCATAACAACACTTGCTATTCATGCAATAACTTGAGTCTATTGGACAAATAGAAACCAGAAATACTTTATGGCATTTTCCAAAAGCAGGTAAGAAATAGAAATTAAAATTCTAGGGGATACAAATACAAAGAAAATTATACATCAGAAAGTCAACCTTCTTTCTCAATACCTTGCATTTGAGCCTTGCACTACCTAGGTGATTTCTCAGTTCTTCTTGTCCTTGAGCCTGAGCAGTTCTAATAAATATAGTGGTTGCAAAGGTGGCCATCTCATTAGTAGGGAATCTGTGTCTGAAAGGTGTAGCTGTGTTGCCCAGCAACAAGACCAGCAACAGGAGATTCAGGCCAGGTTTATCGAAAGGGATAGCAACCAGCCTGGGCAGGGCAAAGATGGTGTCTGCACCCAGGGGGAGGGGATCATGGGGCAGTTCAAGACCCCTTTGTATATAGGTGGTGTGTAAATTCAAAGCAAGCCAGAGGGCTTTGGGTGGGTTAGGGTCCTTTGGTGAGAATTTCTTGGTGGAGGGGGCCTAATAAGTCCTTTGGGTTCTTTGTTTTGGGAGGATGGGGGGAGGGTTTATGTGGGAATAATAGTGTCCAAAATATTTTCTTTGGAAAAATCCCCCCAAATGTTTTTTCAGCATTTTGAATTTAGTAGTTACTAGCTCAGCAGTCACTTCATGATAAGATTTTATGAACAGATTCCTTCATATTGAAAGAACCAAGTTGACTCCATTTTGTTAAAACTAACTCATTTTGTCCCACAGCTTTTCACTAATTCTACTTTGTCCCACAGCCTTCAATTTGCAGCTGCATACCAAAGGTCAATTTGCAGTTGCATACCAAAGGTGATAGGCAACCTGCTTCTTCCCCTACCCCTGGTTCCAGTATGTCCGCCCCGAGTGATAATGGCACCCACCTTCGGCCCTAGTAGTGGTAAATCCTTCCTCAGGCTAATTAGCCCAGAACAGACATTGTCCAGTCCCCTACGCCCCTATCAGCTCTCTCCAACAGTTCACCCAACACTCCCTCCCTTTGTTCCTTTCTGTACCCTTAAAGCTGCTTTCCCCTCTGCTGTTGAGGCTTCTCTGCTCTCCTGCTGCATCAGGGACAGGAAGCCCTAGCCCGAGCTAGCTAATAAACTACTTCTTGCTTTTGCATCGGACTTGGTCATTGGGTAATTGATGGGGAGGACCCCGCAACTTGGGCACAACAATATCAGTCCCTTTAGGAGTACAATGTTTTTATACATATCATTTATACCTGTTTTAAGTATACACACATATAAGTATATACATACATATATACACATACACATGCATATATACATACTATATATCTAAATCAAGAACATATGATACTAAAAGACAGCCTCTTAAAATGAAGGAAGGAGCACAGCTTAAAAACTTAACCTAAATACTGGAACATTGGTTTTCAACCACAGCTGTTCATTATGTAACCAGCCCAATGAACAAATTTCAATGACCCCTACCCATTTGCTATAATCCTCTTCCTTAATTTACTACCTGACCTTTTGGGTTACTTCTCAGAAATTGTGAATTTTCTGTAAGACAGAGGAGCTGAGATTCTAAAGACTCCTGGGCAGATGTCCCTGACACCCAGATTCACCTCCCCAACAACCTGCTCCCAACACACAAAGCCTCTGGTTAGTTACATACCCGCCACCCTGCCCCAAGACATGTACCCCTTCCTCTAAAAGCCCATGATCTCTGTTAGTCAGGGAGCCAGATTTGAGACAGCTCCTGCCACTCTCCCAACAAGACGTTTGTCTGTCATATTAAAAATTCCTTTCTTCTTTGAAAATCCTTGTTATCTCAATAATTGGATCTTTGTGTGTCAAGCAACTAGACCTAGGCCTGAAACACGCTTGTACTTTTAACAACAGTTAGACTCACCAAGCTCTTGAAAATTGTCAATACCCAGACCCCACCTCTGGAAATTATGATTTAAGAAGTATTTGGTGGAACCTAGGATGTATTATTCTTTCTATGATCTCCCCAGTGATTCTAATATACTGCCAGGGATGAAAACTCATACTGGGAAGTGAGGCCTGGTGCTAAAAGAGAGGCCCTATGAGAGGCACTAGGATATTGTTTTAGATATTTGCTATAATTCATAACTCCTAGTTAGGATTTTAACCTCAGTAAGAGGATGGAATATTCTCTACTAGCATCATTTATTGCATTTAAAAAGTAAGTGTATGGAACCCTCATTTTTTGCTGGTAAAAGTGTAAATTAGTATAAGTTCTTAGGAAAATTGGCAGTGTCCATTAACACTCAAAATATACATATTCTATGACCTGGCAATTCCACTCCAGGGTATACACTACACAGAAATGAGAACTTTTATACACCAAGGATTCGTTCAAAAATGTGCATAGCAGCTTTATTCTTGTAAGTCAAAACTAGAAATAACACAAATATTCAGCCACAATAAAACAGATAGTTATTATAGGTTCATACAATAAAATATTACATGGCAGTGAAAAAACAAACTATAGTTTTATGCAACACAATGTTGAGTAAAATAAGTGAGACAAAAAAGAACATATATGATTCCATTCATAAGAGTTGGCAAAATAACAGAGGAAAATTGGCAGGGAGTAGGCACAGGAATCCTTTTAGGGTACTAAAGGTATTCATATTTTGATCTGGATGGTGGTTACACCTTTATCTACTAAAAAGTGATCAAGCTATGAACTTAAGGCAAATGTACTTTACTACCTGTGAATTATTACTCAATAAAAATTTTTAAATTACAAAATTAAAATGTCACTTGTAGCCAAGGCTTCTCTTTTGTGTTTTATCTGGAAGTTTACTCTTTTCTTTATAAAAACCATATCCCAAACTTCCCACCAAATCTAATAGCAAGTAAAAGATACATTAATATTTTTTCTTAAATGACAGCCCCTTCTTCACATACTAGTATTAATTGACAGAAGTAACCTTTAGTCATGAGAATGTTAAGACAAAAGTCCCCAGAGCAGAATGGTGGGGGAAATGGAAATGGTCTAATCATCTTGCTCATTTTGTTCTAAACATTTTCTTATAGTTTATACCTGACTGATTAAAAAGAGCAAATTAAAACCATCAGCTTAAAGAAAATGTGCGTTGAAGAAAAGTATCACATTTGCAGTTTTCAGTGACCTAAAATTTTCTAAAACAAGAATCATTAGCACTACTGAGCAGATTTTCTAAATTTAAAAATCAAGGGAAAGAAAAAAGTTATTGATAAATTAACACTATTAGCAGAAGAATTCCAACTCCCCTTGTATATACTATGGCACTTTTGAATTATCAAAACTTTTGTTTTGTTTTATGGATTTGGGGAGCCTAAGGGAATGGGTATACATCAGTAAAAAATGTTTTATGACAAAGCAAAATAAAAAAAGAATCAACCAATAGTTGTTATGTAGCATATACAAAACATTCTAAGGAGCATCAAAAAGTATAACGTGTGTTCCCTCATCTCCTCAGCTCAGCAGTGATCAAATCCAAATTCCTGCTCTTGCAGATGCCGGGCATACCCGAGGCTTACATGGTCTGTTTATGGCTTAGACAAGGCAAAAGCAGGTCCCAGGCTCTGAACCCCAGAGGTGGAGGCCAAAGGCTTAGGTAATAGGGTGTCAATGAGTGTATAAGCAGGGCACCCAGAGGTGTGGCACGGTGCTTTGAGAGGCTTAATCCAGCAGTGGGATGAGACCAAAAGTTAAAGACCAGGAGACCAGTTAGAAGGCAATTACAGCAGAAAGGCCATCGGGTACTCAAGGCATGACCAGGTGATATGAAAGAAAAGAGGTCAAAGGATAAAGCAGGGCAGCCTGGGACAGAGTAATCAGGAGGCTCCCTGAATGACAGGGAACCTCAATCAGGATGAGGCTGTCAAAGGGAACGGGAATCCCACAGAAGAGCTACTATTGAGATAAGGTATTATGCATGCTGAACATACTGCCTAGCAGCCTAGCATACAGTAGGATTGTAATAAGTGTCTTCCAGTGAATGAGTTGTGTTTTCAATGTATTGTGACTGAGCTAAAGCCAGGAAATTATCTCAGAAAGGAAATGTCCCAAGGCTGTCAGAAAATGAGGCTGGAGTTTGGGAGAAAAGTCAGGTGGGGAAAAAGTAGAGACCTTTGCTAATGAACAAAGTCATGAAGATGAATCTTTTTTTTTATTTTGATATTCTATTTTTTTTATTTTTAGTTGGGTTTTTTTTGTTTTGTTTTGTTTTGTTTTGTTTTTCTTTTTTTCTTTGAGACAGAGTCTCATTTGTTGCCCTCGGTAGAATGCTGTGGCACCACAGCAACCTCAAACTCTTGGGCTCAAGTGATTCTCTTGCCTCAGTCTCCTAAGTGGCTGGGACTACAGGCACCCCGACTATTTTTAGAGATGGAGGGGGGGGGTCTTGCTCTGGCTCAGGCTGGTCTCGAACCCATGAGCTCAAGCAATCTACCCACCTCAGCTTCCCAGAGTGCTAGGATTACAGGCATGAGCCACCACGCCTGGCCCCCTCATGAAGATGAATCTTTAAGGAGAGAGAGAGAGAGAGAGAAGAAGTGGGGGACAGAAGAAGGGGGAGGAGGAAGATGAGGAGAGGAGGAGAAGGAAAGCAGAGAGAGAAGAAGAAAAGTCACAGACAATCTCTGGAAATGCAAAGAGAGGAAGCAGAGGGAACAAAGTAACCTGAGTGAGAAGGCCAGGGATTCACACCGAGAAGAGCACTTCATCGTGTTCCACGCTTATGGTGCCCCCCTGGAGAGGACATGGCCAGGGGGCTATTGTCCTCACTTAAAAAGGAGGAAACGAGCTTAGGGAGGCTGCATGACTAGCAGCAATCCCACACAGAGGCTGTCCCATCAGCTGCTGCAGATAACACCCGGGTCTGGTCAGGACTCAAAGCCAGCTGCAGCACTCTGCCCGTGTGGCCTGCGGGAAGAGGGAAATACGTTCACATTGTGCACGCCAAGGGCTGTTGCTGTCCTGGAATGCGGGGCTTCCCCACCCCCACCAGGGGAGCGTGCGGGCAGACACCTGCCAGCGCTGGCTCACACATGTCAGCGCTAGCCGGTCAAAGCTGTCCGTGTGGCTGAGGCCTCTCTTCAGCGTCTCCCCTTCAGTGCTCCTTCCCCTGCCCACCCATGCCAGTGTCCTGCCACAACAAATACACCACAAACTGGATGACTAAAAACAGCAGAAGTGGATTCCCTCAGTTCTAGAGACGGGAAGTCTGAACCCACAGGGTCCTCAATGCTGCTGCACCCCCTCAAAAGGCTCTAGGCCAGCGGTTCTCAACCTGTGGGTCGCAACCCCTTTGGGGGTCTCCTGCATATCAGATATTTACATTACCATTCATAACTGTAGCAAAATTACAGTTAGGAAGTAGCAACGAAATTAATTTTATGGTTGGGGGTCACCACAACATGAGGAAATGGATTAAAGGGTCATGGCATTAGGAAGGTTGAGAACCACTGCCCTAGGCTGTGCCTGGCCTCTTCTAGTTCTCACAACTTGGGAAGCCTTGATTTGTGGCCACAGCACTCCAGTCTCTGGCTCTGTGGTCACTTGGCCTCCTCCTGTGTGAGTCTTAGAAGGACACTTGTCAATGGATGTAGGACCTCGCTGGATAATCCAGTATGATCTCATCTCAAGGTCCTTAACTTAATTACATGTGCAAAAATAACTTTTCCAAATAGCATCCCATTCCTAGATTCCAGGGATGAAATGTGGGTATCTTTTGGGAGACCATTTCTCTGTCTGCCACACCACTAGTGCCCCATGTTCTTCTTAGTTCTGACTTCTCTCAACCACCTACGGCCAGGAACACCACTGCCATGCTCCTACCATGCCACCTGTCCTCCCTCAAAAGCCATCCCTCATAGGACCCAGGTTTCAGAGGACTAATCGAATAAATTGATGCAGCTTAATGAAAAAGGGCCTAAAAAGCTCTCCCATAAAACATGCATGAAGCTCACTTAGGAAATTCTAGAGACAATACTCTCCTATTGTCTTGCTGACTATTTCCCAAAGAGCATTCCATGGCACACTAGTTCTATAACAGGTTAATTAGCATTAACAATGAAGAGACTATTTAATGTTCACATTAATTTGGGAGCTTTGGGGTAGGAAAATTGAACATTTTTCTTATTTCAAGGACTTCTTTATGTCAGGACAATGACATGCATCATAAACACTTTGGAGATGAGGCCACGAGAGGCAGCACTACTCAGACTGTTCCTTAGAAAACGCTTTGCAAAACCGGCCCTATTCCAACAATAGTTAATAATCAAAACTTTATGGCAAAATAGATGAAGCTGAGTCCATGAAAGGAAGCTGGGGCTGGAAGAGTATAGGTGGGAAAGAGATCAGATAGGACTGTGAGTGGGTAGATATTTGGGGGCACAACTGAAATCAAATGAGATAAGAGTTCCCTTCCTCAAAGGACTGGTGCTGCTCACAACTCAACTGAGAGCTGAAATTTCAGGAATGATCTTGTATTCTGATACAAGATTCTCAGCAGAAAGGAGTGTGAAAACACTATTCCACTCCAGAAGGAGACACATTGTAACACTTGGAGGATGGATTCATCTACACACATCACTCACAATGCTCTTTGTGTACACACACCCCTGAGAGATGCCCCCAATGGGACATGGGATTGGCCCTGAGTGTGTTGGTACATTTATATTCATAGATAAAATGCAGCCCCCTTATTTTATAGGTGAAGACAAACATTTAGAGATATCAAATATCCTGCCCAAGATCGCGAAGCTAATTCATGGCAGAACCAGAACGAGGATCCAGTTCAATGCACCAAGCTCCAAACTCAGAGAAATAATTTCCTTTTCTACTGAAGGCCACTGTTATTTTTTTTTTTTTAATTAAAACCATATAAATGAAAAGCAACTGGACTTAGTTGTTGTGGAAGGATAAATTCAAGAGCTGGGTGCACTGGCACACACAGCTGTAGTCCCAGCTACTGGGGAGGATTGTTTGAGCCCAGGAAGAATGGAATAGGATCGTGTCTGTGAATAGCCACTGCACACCAATAAACAAAAAAGAAGTAAATACAGAACATTACACTAATGCTTTTAAAGCAAACCTAAGAAAGATCTACTTAATAAATATAATAGGATAATAGGTGATAAATATGCCTTCATTCTTTTGTGTTAAGATGAAGAGGAAGAGGGAGCAGGAATAACAACAACAACAACAAAATCCCAAACTTTTTCCAAAGCATGCTTTGAAAACTATCTTGAATTAAAAATGGTAGCTACTTCTAAACCTCGCTAGGAAAATGGCATTTCAGTGGGAAGCAAAGGCATTCTTGAAGTTCTCTCACACTGATGACCTTAACTTACTGGATAGTGGAAAATGTCATCTTTATCTCAGACAAAGGTCATTTTTTAGGGTTTACATTCTCAAATTCCAGGAATACTGTCACTGAAAGCATTGAAAATTTTGTTTTCTTTAAGCAGCTATCATCACAAATGAGACTATGTGTTGATACAGGTACTGTGAATTGATGAAACCAAGTCAGTGCCAGATCTCACCTGTAAGCTAGAAAATTACCTACTCCTGTGAGAAAGCTGAGAAATAACAATTATTTAGTAAGTGGGCACAATTGTAAGTTGCCTTTCTTCTATGAAGGGTGGGTGAGGCCTCCTTAACTGAATTTTCCCCCCACAGAACCACGACTATGGTTAACAGGGTGAGGCTTGGTAAAGGTGTGACCAGAATCTAAAATATCTTTTTTCCAAACTTTTTGACCACAACCCACAGTCAAAACTACATTTTATGTAGCAACTCCACATATTGCTCATATGAACTATGTAACTATATTAAAAGTTACACAACATAATGCCTATTTTTCCTTTTTTTAAATTTGTATTAAATCATTATTGTGTACTTTGGGCAATCATGGGGCACAATGTGCTGACTTCATATACAATCTGAAATATTTTCATTGAACTATTTAACAAAGCCTTCATGGCCTTTTAATCACTATGTGAAGACATTCATATTCTGCATTTAGTAATTTTCACTTGTATCCTTGTAAGATGCACCATAAGTGTGATCCCACCAATCACCCTCCCTCCACCCACCCTCCCCCCTCCCCTCCCTTCCCTTGCCCCTTTCCCCATTTCTTGTGCTATAACTGGGTTTTAGCCTTCATATGAAAGCTATAGATTAGCTTCATAGTGGGGCTGAGTACATTGGATACTTTTTCTTCCATTCTTGAGATACTTTGCTAAGAAGAATATGTTCCAGCTCCATCCATGTAAATGTGAAAGAGTTTGTAAAGTCTCCGTCTTTATTTAAGGCTGCATAGTATTCCATGGTATACATGTACCACAGTTTATTAATCCATTCGTGGGTCAATGGGCACTTGGGCTTCTTCCACCACTTAGCAATTATGAATTGGGCTGCAATAAACATTCTGGTACAGATATCTTTATTGTGATGTGATTTTTGGTCTTCTGAATATATACCTAGTAAAGGAATTATAGGATTGAATGGCAGATCTATTTTTAGATCTCTAAGTATTCTCCAAACATCCTTCCAAAAGGAATATATTAGTTTGCATTCCCACCAGCAATGTAGAAGTGTTCCCTTTTCTCCACATCCA
>CAUYON010046140.1:0-21485 GCA_963573935.1 Arctocebus calabarensis
TTTTATTGAATCATAGTTGTGTACATTAGTTCAACCATGGGGTACAGTGTGGGGGCTTCACATGCAATCTGAGATATTTTATCAACCTGATTGACATACCATTCATGATATTTTCTCGTATTCGAAGGGTCACGAGAAAACTTCTGAATTGCTTTTTCAATTTCATTTTCAGATTCTTCATTCCTAGTACATAGAAATATGATTGATTTTTATATATTGATCCTGTATCCTATGACCTTGCTAAACTTAATACATCTAGAAGGCTTTGTAAATTCCTGGGACTTTTTAGGAACATTTTTTTGTCCTTGTGTTCTGAAACCTCACATTATATACCTTCTCATGGGATTACTTTCATCCATTGTGTGAGCTGCCTTCCTTGTTATCTGTAAGAAAACTAACAGAGAAATTCCTTTCATGCGTTTAGGAGGTTTGTTTTGTGGCTTTGTCTTTGTAAAGAAAAAGGAAGCGCACGGATATGTTATTATACCGCTACTAAAAATATCATAGGAAAATTTACAACAATAATAGGTGTGATAAAACTTTAATAATACAGATTATCTGTAGATTTCATTTCTTGTGCCTGTGGCATAAATATATCAACAGCATTATGAGCAGATTTGTTTTCTGTAAAAAAAGCTGGATTAAGGCACATAGCACATGCCATTTTTCTGTTGCTTCTGTGCACAAAAACTGCTTTAGTGATTCTGCATGGTAGAGTCCCATAAAAAGCATGTTTCAACCCTAAATTGCTTTTCATTTCCATTTGGTTCCTTTAGTTTACGTTACTGATATTCTCTCTTCCCTTCCCCACAACAACAGCTTTCTTAAAGGGAAGGAATAGAAAAGTCTTTATTAAGGTATTGCAGTCATGCTAATATCTTCAAGCACAGGAAGTTTCCTAAGGGGTTGTCTTAGAGATGGGAATTCATGCCAGGTACTGTAGGGTAAAGCAAGATTCAGCCTCTGACCTTAATCATATATATCCAGTTGCAGTTCTCCATCTTTCTATAAAGGAGTGTGTGAGTAAACCAGGCCATATAGCTCTCTTGGAGGTTTAGTGATTGTTTTAGAGAGTGTTGTTCATTTATTCATTCATTAACTTATTTATCACTTTATTCATTTATTCAGCAATGTCTATTTATTGAACTCCTGTTGTGTGTTTGTTTCCTAGAAATGCAAAGGAAAGTTAGCTCTGTTAAGAGGCCAGGGTTCCATTTGGGATAGAACAGAAATAGTTTCTAGGGTTGCCACCTCACTGAGTTTAAGAAGTAGGCTGTGACTCAACAGAGCATTTGGGTTGGTCAGCAGCTAGTTCCACCATATGTGCAGCCCTCACATTCCCAAGTATGGACAGTCATGACCTTTACTGGATCTCAGGCCAATGTCAAGTACATCAGGGCTGTCAGGGTATAGTCACTGGGAGCCCTGGGCCATCTTCTAGCCTCTTATTACTGTTGGAGATACATTGGAGTGTCTTTGTCAGAGTTGTGTCTTTGTCAGATTTATGTCTTGCTGAATGTACCAGATTGCTTTGTCGTTTTGTCTTTCTCATTTTTAACACCCTCCCTCCCTTTGCTTAATCGCTATTGACAAGAACATTACTTAATAGCACTCAACTTTTTCTCAACCTATTAGATATGTATTTATGCTCCTCTATCATTTATAAGCTCTTATAGTACTGGGATCATATTAATAGTAGTATTTTCCTATAACTGATTTCACAGTCAGCAGCAGACTAGCCCCCTTACCTTTTTGAAAAATTTCATAATGCACAGCAACCCCAAACCAAAGAAGAGCATCTTTTCTATAGAGATAAAGGAGAAAGAAAAAGAAAACATTGACCTCTTTGGTATAGTCAAAGACTTCATGTTGTATTTACATGATTTAGCTGTAACAGACTGAAAATAGCAAAATGGCCATCTTTCTACAGAAACAATGATTGTCTTCTCAAGTGTCCTTGAAGATACATTAAGTAGAATCATGTAGACTGCAGTATGCGGGCTTTCAGTTAGATATAAGAAAAACTCTCTGGACTGTGGAGATTGGAGAGATTGAACTGAGTTACTAAGAGTGTGTTAAACTTTTAAAATTAAGCGAGAAGATTTTTTTCTTCTGCCTTTTTTTTTTTTAAATGGACCTCTTAAAAGTAGTAGATTTTTGGAATATCTCTGGGCAAATCCATTCTAACACCAAGTATTTCTCATATCTATTTATTTAAAAGCAATAGGAAGGAAAAAAATTAACTAATTTTGCATAGTTGTGTTAGGATGCAGAATGAACATGTATTCATCTCCAGCAGCTGTCTCAAGCCTATGTCATTTAGAACGTAGACACAATGAGAAGAATTCTGAAAGAACAGTTATAGCAAGGTGGTCGGTTGTTGGTGGTGTGTATTTTATTTGTTACTTTCTCCATTTTATGTTAACTAACATTCATTTAAAGTTAACTTAGTTTGAGCACCATTCTAGTTTTATCTATACCTTCTAGCTTATTTATAATTCTGCACTGACTTCTAACTAAAACTAGACAAGGTTAGTACCTTGCTGCTGTGGCAGAGCTATTATACGAGCTTCAGACTGCATCCCCAATTGATTTTCTGTTTTTACTTAGGATTCTTTAAAGACCCCTGTTAAGTCTTCTCATTTATGTGTTTCATTCCCATTAACTCTGCATAGATGGACACACCTCTAATTCTCAATTCATTGGTACCTTCTGTAACCATTTCAGCCTAAGTGTTTTCTGCCGAAAACAGTTATTTAGCCTCTTGTATCTGTCAGAAATTGAAAAGCACCATATCTTTTTTTTCTCTCATAGATGTAGAAAGTCCATATATTCAAAGTTTTAAAATATAAATATCATTAGCTTTTATTATTTTTTCAGTTTTAACATGTATATAGCATAAAAACTTCTTCATAGCCATATTCTCTTTATTTTCAGTCTACCTCCGTACCCTACTGTCAGTAACCCTTAGCAGGTCAGACCTGCCGTTTTCTCTGACCTTTGCATACTTCTGAAGCCTCATTTCTCCTTCCTTTCAATCATGATGGATGATCTTTGGATCCTCCTCCTCTCTTTGCCTCTAACTTTACACATGTCATTCCCTCTGTCTGTAGTCTCGCCCCACTCCCCTTAATTTCTTCTCATCCTTGAAGATTTAACTTATTTCACATGCAGAGTCTTCACTGATCCTGTCTCTGTCTCCATTTTCATTCTTATCCCCACCACAGGCCAAGGTGGGGCCTTACTTTGTTTTTCTAAAATGCTCTGTGTACATCTCTCCAATGCCACTGTTGTACTTTGATGATTTCTGAGTTTCTTTTGTTAAATGATTTTAACTACCAAAAATTAAGTCATTAAAATCTAATTTTCTCCTCTCTATTATATAAATGGATTTGAGAAATACCTAGGGTTAGAAAGCTTCTGTCCAGAGATATTCTATAAAGAAAGTTGAGGACAATTATTGGGCTACTCTTACATACCCAACTAAAACAGAGTGGAGAAACTGGGCAGGGATAGTCAAGTTATAAAACATTGCTCCAAGAATGAAATTCTCTGGGAGGCTGACTACTGAAACTGCTCTTTGTCACCTGAAACCAGTTTTATCCATAACTTCTGTGCTATCTTGCTGTAGCTCTAGGACTAATTTGGCCCCCTACCTTTGCTCACCAGTCACAGATTGCCAGCTCTCCAAATCCTTACTACTGTCAGTGATGTTTCTCAGAGAATGATGTGTAATATTTCTACTTTTATGTGAAACCTCCAACCTTATCTGTGTTACTTGGAGAGATCACTTTCAGTTCATGATGGAGACTTTCTCTCCCTGACATTGCCAGTAAAGCTCCCTTTTCTATAATGCTATCAAGTCATTCTTATGGATAACACTTTCTTGTCTCCCCTTACTAGATTTTGAGTTCTTTAAAGGCAAGAACTGTGTCTTTGTCAACCTTGTACCCCCAGGATTTGCTCTCAAGACACAATCAGCAAATGTTTGTTGGGAGCAGGCAGAGTAGTATGTTACATCCCACACTGGAGGTTTATTTGTTTGTTATTCCTTGATTTAAGAATCACACCAACCCAGAGGATGTGACACTTCATCCTGATGGCACCCACTCCTCCAGGGAATGGACATCATTCTCAGGCCTGCTGACAAAGTGACTCAGCCATTAGAACAGTGATTTTCAAGCTGCCAGGGAGCTTGATAAAAATGTACACCTCCCAGAGATTCAGATTCAGGTTGCATCTGCAGTCCAACACGACATCCCTAGTAATTGTGGTACAGGAGGTTGTGAGCCACTCTCCCATAAGTGCTGGGTTTGGGAATGGAGCCCACTTGCAGTTAGAGTGCTCCTGTGCTGACTCCTCTGTGGGTTCAAAGAACCCACGAGCACATGGGCACCTCAGCCATATGCTGCAGTGATTTTTCTCTTTACTAGCACAGCCTGTGACCTTCTTGGCAGGATTGGTAAGAGGCATACATTCTTCAGTTCATACAACAGATGTGTTCCTGAAAAGTTAAATACAAATTCAAGTTTTATAAAGGAACAAGGGGAAATCCCCACAGTGAATTCTTTTATAAATTGAATAGTTACTCCCTGATTTCTTGGTTGTTAAGGCCTACATTTTTAAGAATTAGTTTGTTTAAATTGAATTAAAAGTTTCTAAATGTACTTTAAATCTTTTTAACTATATACATTTAATAATTGATTCTTTTCCCTATTTGGTCACCCATTCTTAATCAATACTTAAATAGATATTTTAAGCTTTAAGTAACAACATTTTGCTTCAATTGAAGAATGACTTTGGAAGTTTTAGAGACCCTAATTCAGGGCCTTTCCATTTCTGAGAAGTTCTGTATGATCATTGCCTGAGTAGTTTCTCATTGTAATATCTGAGAGTCTATACACTGGTGAATTAATAACATTGACCTGTGAAGAAATTTTAGATGCTAAAATGAGATGCAATCATTCTGAAATGTTAATAACATATTCTCCAGTGGTCTACTTTCTTGATTGTCTTTGCCAGATCTTCTTTCTATGCCAGCTCCTTCACATGTAAATTTTTGATACTGTCAGCCTCATCCACACTGGCTGCATGCTGTAGCTGAGCAATCTTATTTTTTCCAGGATCTTCCACTCCTCCCTATGGAGGCATCTGGCAAATCATTTAACTACCTCATGGGCAAGTTTTCTCATTGTAAGGTAATGAGGGTGTGGATTGCCATCTACTTTTCTTTGGTAGGCTATGAATATTCACAAGGTATTCTGGTCTCAATGAGATAGAAAACAAGAAAAAACTATCCTCATTATTTATAAAATAGTAGCTATCAAATGAATATGGATATTCCCTTCCTACTAAGCACACACCACCACATTCCCTCCTACTTTCAGAGCTTCTGCCTGGTTTCAGAGTGTGCGTCAGTGTGGGATTAGTATCCACACTCTGTAGCACTTTCTCTGCATCTTCCTCTGGACTCTCACCTGGGTGGGTTTCATCTTAACTCCTTGTTCAAAGGGCAGCTTTCTTGAGGGCAGTATGCCTGTCTTAACTTCTGTGTGCCTCTAGTTCCTGACAAAGGGAAGGTACTAACAAAATGGGCCTGGTAATCCTTACATTAGTTAATAAGATGAATTTAACTGTAATCACTTGGTCAGCATATTTGGAGAGGTGTGGTTTCCTCTTGTTTCATGTAGTTAAGGGCAGAAGTATGGAGTCAGACTGCTGGGTTCTATTAATTGATGTGTTTCATGCCATCTGGATAACGTTGCGTAAGTTATTTAGCCTCCTTGTGCCTCAGTTTTCTTATCTGATCAAATGGGAATGATAATACTAATGGTTATCTCTTAGAGTTCTGGAGATTAAAGAAGGTTATATATGTAAAACATTTAGAATAGTTGTTAGCACACAGCTGCCTTTTTATAAATGTTAGTTTGATAATAATAACATTGTTATTATTAATGTATCTCTTTGGAGATAATAATAATGGATTATAATAATGGAGCCTTATGGCTTTACCATTTTATGGCTATATGACTTTGGATGTGCACGTTGACAACTGTGGGTGTTCACTACCTTCAGAATGCCATCAGAAGGGAATGATGTGTCCCGTTTCCAAATACTCGTATTCTTAATAACATAACTTCGAAATGTCATGAAACAGAATGTTTATTGGTGCAATGTTTATTGTCCATTTTCCTGAGTAAGAGACTGAGGCCAGCAGTAAATACCTACAGCCACCAAATATCAAAACTGGAACGACCTCAGAGAGCATCGTGGCCATTCTTGCCAGAACGTCTGTGATATTCTCAGCTCATGAGTTCTGGTGAGTTGTTGTCCACATCAGGGTAAGTTTCAATGTCATAGAAACCTTCGTGTCAGCAACGTCAAAGCCCATGCTTTTCTAGGTGGCATCTCTCGTTCTATAATGCACTGCAAAATAATGTTCCTGAGGTGTGAAAGATTGCACATCTGTAGTACCAGAGTTTTTTTACATTTCAGAGCATTCCAAATAGGTCTATTTTTCTCTTGACTGGTAAGATGGAAAAAAAAAATAACCATATAATGAAAGGAAAAGAGGATTGTGTGATGGTAAAGTCATATTGTATCTTACTAGAGTAATTGAATTTTCTTTCATATTCTCATCAAGTGCTTCTTATTTAAAGAGATAACTATTTAAGGAGAATCCATAATATTATAGAAAGAATACTTATTTTCTAGACTATAATTTGACCAGAAATCTTTAAATCTGTTTCAAGGAGGACCATTTCAGTCAGAAAATGTAATGATGCCATCCTGTATACCAGTGTTTGATCTTTCATTTTTTTCCCTATGTTTGCAAAATGGGTTACAGATTCCCTGCATAATTGGCAACCCATTTCATTTCCTAACAATTAGCAAATTATTCATGCTTTGCCTAAGAGTGGGATGCTTATGATGCTGTAGTGATCTTATACAGGAAAATAGTAGTGAGACAAGAGTAAAAAGATAGTCTCATTAGTCTTTCTAGAGAAATGTGGGGGGATGTGCCTATATAATCCATATTCTTTTCGAAGGATGAAAGGTGTGTGTATCTGGAACTTGTACCTGTATAATGTAGATCTGTATGTGACTTAAGATCCCATAACCCCCATTCCAGCTGTTGTGTAACAGGGAAAAATTGATAATTTATCTGTCTGCCAATCTCAGTTTCCTAGATCTAGTCCTTTCAAGCCTGATGAGAGTTGACCTTGAAAAAGGTCTGAGATCGACGTGCATCCCTCACACAAATATCTTGTCAGAACCAGTCTTTAACCATTGCTACTTCACTGACCATCTCCCGGGATTACTCAGTGTCAGGCCCACAGTCAGCTACCCAACCATGTCCTCTGTGTGGCTCTCACTACTCCACTGGCCCACCGAGGAGCCTCTCCTGTGCACCGCTGTGCTGCCCTGAGCCCAGCCAGTTTGTAGTGGACCCCTCCTTCTACCCAGTGTGTGAAGCCCCAGACACACTTTATATCCTTGCTCTGTGTCCCTCAAGCTGGGCAGTAGCTAATCCTTCCTCTGGATGTCTTCTTGGCCTTCTCCTTACCAGAGGTCTCCTGCCTCTTTTCTTCTCTGTTGCACATTGGAAGAATTGTCTTGGACCACACATTAAATGCACAAACTCTAACAAAGCTGATGAGCAAAAAAAAAAAGGTCCATGCATAATTTTTGTAATGTACAGCACCACAGATAAGCAAAAAAAGTCCTCATATATTCTGCATGCAGCCCATGGACTGCAGGTTGGACAACCCTGTGTGGCCTAAACAACTGTTCAGAGCCAAGAAAACCCCTTCTCCCCACTCCAACACGTCAGCTCCGGCAGCTAGCTGCTAACTGCCACTCCAGCATCTCACAGGCCATCTGCCAGGCCCTGGAATTTGGTCATGTAGAATATTCTGTACACTGGCTCTGGCTGGTGTCCCTTATTGGAACTGGGTTTCTGTCAGTGATGCTGACTTAGTTCAAGGGTAAATTGACGATGACCTTAAAAAATAAAATTAAAAACAACAACAACAACAAATTAAAGCTAATGGGAAAGAAAATATGTGATCTTTGCTTCTAAATATATAAAATATGGATTCGAAGGAGGAAATAGTTAAGGTAAACAGAGCTTTCACAAATTTTATTTTTTTTTTAAAGGAACTATTTTCTAGAATTTGATTATTCTCACTGTTCTTCAACCTAGCTTAAGGGCTAACTTTGTGGGTTGAGGATTTAGAAGGCCTGCATTTGAATTCTGGTTTTGTTATCTGTGTGACCTTATACAGATACTTACCTCTCTCAACCTTGTTCTTCTCATCTCGAAAAGAAGGATAATATTGGTACTGACCTTGAAGCATTGCAAAAATTAAAGAATGATGCACATAGATCACTTAGAACAATTTCTGACACAAGGCAAAAGTTAATTAACATCAAACTTTAATATATTATTATCTACTACATTGTTAACATAACTATTCTATTACTAGCATATTTCTGAAAGGAGTTAATTTTTAATAAATAAGCAAAATTTTTTTAATATAGTCTTCTATATCTGCAGGGTTCACATCCATGGATTCAACCAACCCCAGATTGAAAACACTTGAAAAAGAAAGCAACAACACAACAATTAAAAATAACACAAATAAAACAAATACAGTATAACAACTATTTAAATAGCATTTACTTTGTATTATGTATTATAAGTAACCTAGAGATGATTTAAAGTATATGGGAGGATGTATGTAGATTAAGTACAGATACATCTACTACATTTTATATCACAGACTTGAGCATCCTTGGATTTTGATATCTTACAGGCATCTTGGAACCAAGATATCTGTAGATACCAAGGGGTGGCTATATACTGCTTAATTTCTAAGCTGAACTTGTATTTACAGTTGTATAAATGTTGTATCATCGTTTATGTAATGGAAAAAGGAGAAAAGTAATGTTCAGATTTATTTAATTTCTTCTCCATTTTTATTATAATGACTAAAAAGTACATATAGGTTCAAAAGTGGATTTGTTTTGTTTAGTTCTGTATGGGTCTAAGTTTGCTCAAACTAAACAAAGAAACAAACTTGGAAACTAATAAGGTGGTATGATTGTTAAAAATTCCAAGAAAATGAGTCTTTTTTTTTTTTCACCTAACTTTTCTGACTTTTTCTAGAAAATAGTCTGATCAGTTAGTTCCTCTAGATGTCATTGTCCTGGATGAATGTGAGCAGAAAGTAAGAGATTCCATTTTTCTCTTTTTAATGTGTATTCCTGATGCAAAGTTGAGTACCCAGATCTCTCTCACTTTGCTTTAAATAACCTCAGGTAGTCTTGGTACAAAAATATTCATCCATAACAACCAGTCTGTTGTTAATCTTATTCTCTTCCTCTTCCCTGGCCCCTTTCTCCCTGCTCTTACTGATCAGAAAATGCTTTGTAAACTAGAGAACAAGAGTTACGTGTTAACAATGAGTGAACCCCACTGAGGGGTTTCAGACACAGAGAGACTGACCCAGAAGCAGCAGTAGAGGGCGCTCAGTCCCTCATTTCACACTGATGGAGCCGGCACCAAACGTCTTTCATTTGAGGAGCTAAAAATGAATTGCATATATTAATTAAGTCTTCCCAAGGCCTTTTTCAGTGATCCAGTGCTAAGTGCCTAAAATAAGTATATCTTATTTTAATCTTGGGGAAACTGGGTATAAGAGAGAATGTCCTGAGACTGCATAGGATGAGTCAGAATTTCAGTAAAAACCTAGGAATTCTAACTTCTCTATACTCTGGCTAATATCCCAAATGTCCCTTCATTTAGGAAGAATCAAAGGAAAACCGCAGGAGTTTTAATTTCCTCCTAAATAATTCCTTTAATGAAAGGTATATGAGATGTATGGCTTTAAATAAAAAAAGTTACCTGCAACACTGTCCCACCTATTTTAAAATTAATTCTTTTTGATAGATAGCTATTCTAGTGGCTTTTTGCTTCCAACCAACAAAGACCCTTAAGAAAAGAAAAATGAAAAATAAATAGCATTCCTAGAATCCTATTTCCTAGTGCAGGCCGGTCATACTCCGTGTGATCTTGTTCACTCATATTATGTGGTGATTAGAGCCGGGCTTCAATCAACTGGATGATTCCCCAAGGCAGGGTCTTGTCCCACCAGTGCACATGGCGTGCCCCGTCTGACACCAGGGCGACTTGAGAATTGAGCCGGGGAAGCTGCAGTGTGGTGCAGCAGATGCGCACTGGTGGTTGCCATGGAGATTGCTAATACTGCTGAAACTCAAAGAAAGGGCAGCTCAGGAGCCTGCCCGAAAATGAATGAGAAACAAGCGAAATTCAGAATAGTCACTCAGCTACTTACTTGTCCCACATGGAGTTTTAATTTCCTTTTCTTTCCTTTTCCTCTTCCTTTTTCAAAGAATAGATTGAAACAAGGCCATGTTATACAGCATGCTCAGCCCCCTCCAACCTCCTCACCGCCTGACACATCCCTGGAATAGATGTGTATTAATGACGACGCATGACTAATAGGATTGAGGTTGGGGGCTGGGGTGAGGCGTGTGGTAGCCCTTCTGGAGCTTGTGGGCTGCTTGTCACTGAGGTTTAGTAGGCACCTTGGGATTTGTCTGCAGCATATGCGCTGCTGTTAATGATTGAAAAATTACCACAACAATTAGTCATGGATGGCTGAAGGCAGGGCCCCCAAATGTGAGGGACAATGTGATTAAATCCATGTATGTGACAATTAACTCTCCTGCAGGTTTATCCACCAAGAAGGGTGCCTTAGGGGTGAGAGCAAAGGGGAATCAGAAGGAGGAAAAATGGGATAACAAAAAGGAGCAGGAGAGAATAACACTGCAGAGTGGATCTGATACAGCTGGCACTATTGGTTTTAATCTGATCCTGAATTAATCACGGTTTGATTAATCCTGGTTTTATTACACCTTTCTATTGCCCATTTATTTATAACTCCCTTAATTTTGTGGAGGCATGACTGATTAAATTCTGCCCATTCCATGTTTTTTAAATTTTTAAATCAAGTCTCTCCATTTAATGTGATGTTCTAGGTGGTCCAAGGTGCAATTATCTCATAAAAGCTAAGCAGGCACCAGACATAGCATGTCATGAATTCCCTTATGGGTCACAGCTGAATAGCCCAGAATAAATATTTGTTTGCTCAATATTCTGCCTAAGTAAAGAGAAACCTTGTGATGTTAATCTGCTTATTTATTTGGGTGTCAGAAATAAGAATTCACTCCCACCACAACTTTGTTAAATAGAAGGATCACAAATTCAGTATATGTCACACACAAAATTTTGTGCACAAGAAAAAAAATATGTTAACATTTGGATGAACTGTCTGCAAATATGTATTTGTAGCATAAAAGAGTAATGTTTTCAGTCCACAGATATGTTCATATGTGGAATTATTTTTAACCAGTATGTACTGTTCTTATTTTGTTCTTTTTTCAGATGTTACTTTTAGTGTTATCCACATTTGCATACAAAACACTGCATTTAAATAATGGCAGGGAGGTTGTGACATAAACCAGCACCAGCAAAGCCTCATGCTTTGTAAATCACATACCTTGGATACACTGTGTGCATTAAGAATACCTGTTTCTAATTCATGAGAGAGCATCTAAAGCTTTAGAAAACACTGAATTTTACACGCACACACACACACACACTCACTTTTCTTCTTTCATCGCTCCTCAGGGTTATTCCATGGCTCTTATTTAAAATGAATTTGGTTAGAAGACTCAGTTTTTTTATTTGTAAACTAAATCGGATTATCTTTGTTACTTGCATTTTAGCCTGATCTACGCAGGCATACAAAGATAAAGGATTTGTTTGTGATATGGGCAGCAGCGTCTTTCAACATAGTAGTAAAATGAAATAATCAGCACCAAAATATCACTGGCTAGGTGCCATTCAATGGATGCTGCCCTGAAAGATACCTCTCAACACTTGCATCCCTAACTGCTGATATTACCACTGTATAGAGCACCAGCCAATGAGCCTAGTCTAGTTGTGGATGATTTAGGAAACTGCCCCCCGGTATCATATGTGTACTCTTCATGTCAGTCTTATCTAATCAGCCCTTCAGTTTTGCAGCTTTTGGCTGGGGCTGGGTTTGAACCCACCACCTCCGGCATATGGGGCTGGTGTCCTACTCCTTTGAGCCACAGGTGCTGCCCAGGAACTGCATACTTTTAAAGCCACTATCCCATTTCTGTATTTTCAAATGACAAATATTACTGTCCTCTTGTGTTAATTTTCATTGCAGCTTTAATGTTCAGGCTAAGCCAGTACTTCTTGTTCATTAATGCATTCTTTCATTTATTTATTATTACTGAGTAAGTGACATATCCTAGGCAGTGTCCTTGATACTTGAAGTGGAGATGAAGGTGGGAGATGGAGAGACTGACGGATTCATATTTTATACTGACTGTGTATTGTAGAGAGAAGATACACAGTCATGCATTGCTTAATGATGGGGAGACCTGAGAAATGTGTTGTTAGATGATTTCATCTTTGGCAAGCATTAAGGTACAGCCTACTATACACCGTGGCTATCACTGTATCCTATTTCTCCCAGGCTACAAACCTGTATAGTAGATTACTTTACTGAGTACTATAGGCAGTTGTAACACAATATTAGTATTCATGTATCTGAACATATCTAAACAGAAAAAGTACAGAAAAAATATGATACTGTCATCTTATATGGGTACATATGCACCATTGTATGTATATATACAGTAGTCTGTCATTTACTAAAATGTTGTTACTCAGTGTATGACAGTTTATAGAAAGAACTATACATATGGTGGAAATTGGTAAATGCCACAGGAGAAAACTGTGAAAGGATGTGATTTTTTTTTTTTTTTTGCAGATAAGAAAGATTACTTCTTCATGAGTACTGGGGAAGATTTTGTGGCATTTGACTTAGTCTTTGAAAAGGTTCCTGATTCACTCAAAGCTCATGGTTGAAAGACTAGATTTCTTGTACAGTTCTCAAAAAGTGTTGAGTTGGAGGTGCAGGTTTGAAAACTATATATTCTGGACACCTGGAAGAGTGTAGGTATAGTATTACTTTGGATATAACAAAGCAACAGGATTTGACTTGAATGTATGATGTAGAAACATTTGTTTGGAGCCAGATTATGGAGGAACTTCACTGCTCAGCCAAGGAAGTAGTACTTAATTTTATACTGAGTGAGTTGAAAGATGGTCAAAGAGGATGGGCAGGAGGCTGTTTCATGAAGCATGGCTATTTCAGACATGGTCTCTCCCCTGACTACAGTCCTCCAAAGGTTTCCCATGAATTATCAGGTAGAATCCAACTGCAGCTCATGGCCTTCCAAGGCCTGCATAGCTAGCACCTGCCTCCTAATCTGATTTCATCTGCCACCCCTCCTTTGACTCCTTGTAGTCACACTATTTTCTGTTCCTGAGCAGACTGACCTTGTTTTGGGCTGAGTCACTGCTCTTATTTGTCTCATGACACACTTTTACCCCAGGGCTTTCTCGTTACCTGGGTGCGGCTCAGAGAGTCATTCTACTGTTGGCCTATCTCCCTATCTCCAGTTCCCCTCTACAAACCATCCCAAGTAGCTCACTGTTGTGGATGCTCTTTGGTTTTGTTTTCTTTCCTGATTTTTCTCAGGCAGCCATTCTGACCGTTGGTAACTCAGGGAAAGGTGCTCCTTCCTATCCCTCTGCCAAAGGCAGATCAAATCACAGCAATTCTATTCTTGATGTAATTGACTTATTCATGGGTATGTGACCCAATAAGGGACCAATGAGACATGAGACAGTCAACAAAGCAGGGCTTTTGGGAAAAGTGTCCCCACTTCTAAGAGAGTGTCCAGGAAGAGGAGGTCTCCTCTTCATCCTCTGAGGTTGAAGATCAGGAAGTTATGTCTGGTCTGCTGCCTAAGGATAAAGCCAATACTCGGAGGAAGGCAGCCGCAGGAGAATTGTGTAGAGCCACACTCCCAAAGGAGCATGCTTAGAACCTGCTCGAGACATCAAGATTTCTTTTTTGTAAGGTGTTCTTTCTTTCTCAAGTCCTTTTGAGTTAAGTTTTCTATTATGTGAGTCTAAAGCATTTTAATTGATGTATTTTCTTTTATATTACTCTGTTTTATTTTCTTCCTGATATTTGTCAACCTGTAAATGATCCTTTTATTTTCATGTTTATTGTCTATTTCCTTACTAGCAGTTAAGCTTCATTTGGGCAAGAACTTATCCAGCTTGTTCACTGTTGAATCTATAACTCCTAGAACAGTGTGAGGTACATTAGTGGATGATCAATAAATATTTATTGGACGAATGAATGAAAGAATGGAGGGAAGGAAATTAATGTTGTCTTGTATAAAACATCATGGAGAGGTGTTAAAGAGGACTGGTGGAAGACTATTGCTATTTCAGATATATCTAAGAAGGCAATGAAAGCCTGTCCCATGGTTGTGGCAGTAGAGAGAGGGCAGGGCCAGTTAAGAAGGATGTGACAGACTTAGGCAAGACTTGCAGCCAGCGGGAAAATAGGAGGAGGAGTGGGCTTAATTCCTGAAGCTGCACCCAGGGTTATTGGGTGGAGTTAGGGATGGAAAAGGAAGAACAGTTGTAGTACTGGAAAACAAGAAGTGAATTTGGAAATGTAGACTGTTAAGTGCCAGTTAAGCATCAGTGGGGAGCTCTGTCTAGCTGATAGTTTAAAATGCGAGAAGGATGACTGACTTCTTTTATGATCAGGAGAAAGTATCTTTCTCTTTCTTTATAACAGTAATCAGGTCTGGCAATTGTGGCTTCTATTTCTAAGTTATTACGCATGACTCAAAAGCAGGGCCCATATACAGTTTAATTTTTTATGGCCAAAGCCCCTGTTGTATATACCTATCATAATACTTTGTATATAATTTCTTAATTAAGACTAACTCAAAACAAATTAGGACCTTCACTGTCCTTAGTTTTAATAGAGCTAAACAGAACTAGTCCTAAGAATACTTATGTGGTCAGAGATTAGCCAGGACCTGGCTTTTGTGTGGTCTCAGCCTACAGCAGACCTGCTCTCTAATGAGAGACTCCCTATCTCTTTATCCTGTCTTATTTTCTTCTTACCACTTCCTACTTTCCTAAAATACATGATCCATGAGACCAGGTCACTTGTCTTATCTTGCTGCAGCATTTTCAGGACATATGAAAAGCGATGAGGGACATGGGCTCTGGAGTCAGGCTACCTGAGTTTGAATCCTGTCTTACTAGCTGGATGACCTTGGGTAAATTGCTTAACGTCTCTGGGCCTCAATTTACTTAATATTATAAGTTAATTAATTTTAACTTTTTGTGTGTAATTAACTAATACTTTTTGTGGATTAAGTGTATAAGTTCATATACAATACTTAGGCAATGTTTGGCACACATAAGATATGAGGTCAGAGTTAACTGGGTTACATGAGGGCATTCAATCAACATGTGTGGAATCCAACTGAAAAAGTACAGATTAATGTGGATGCAACAGAGGCTACAGATAATTTCATTAGCCTAACCTATGACCAGACACTGTTTGGCTTGTCTGTCCTTTGGTAGCTTTCCTAATTCTAGATAAAATTTTAAAATGTTAGAGATAGAAATAATTCTCCAGATGCTGATAATGTATGTTTCACGATTATTTTCTTACTATCTGATCTCAGCCTGACAGCCAACTTTGGGAATAGATAGAGAATATCATTTCCATTTCATGAAACAAGAAGCTTAGGCATAGAGAGGTTAATTGTCCTTAATAACTAATGGCAGAAGCATGAGTAGACCATGAGCCTCCTGTGTCCCAGATCCTAGCTGGAGCTGCCCATCCATTCATCCCAGTCTGTGCTACCAGTGTAAGTGGAATAAACGTCCAGAAACCTGAGCAAGGTGAAAGTGTTTAAACCACTATGGTTCTCATAGGTCAACTGAGTGCCCCCAACTTGCCAGTGGAAAACAACCAGCACCACCATTAGATTTGGCAGTAGAGTGAAGCAGTTCCTCTAAGGTCACTTCCCCAGTTTGACCCCAAGTTGATACTAGTTTTGCTTATCTCATGACCTAGTCTGAGCAGCTGTGAGTGACCAGGTGGCTGTGATTTGTTCTCTCCCTTTTGGTGGCCATGTGACAGTGCTTCCCAGAATTGTCCCCATTCTCCTGCTGAGCCAAGGAGAGGACACTCAGGCCCATGGGTAAGACATAACCCCAAATGTTTGCTGCAAATGCAAATATTTTTAGAAGCCTCCTGTCTTTTCTTGACTATAAAATATACAAATTATGTGTGCCATCATATATTCATGTTTTATTTAAATATGTTAAACCACTTAAATTATTTGTCATGTAGTAAAATTATGGCTTTCAGGAATTCCATCATGTTGAATCTGTGTATCTGCTTCCTGGACATACCTGTCTTGCCTATCGGGCCATAGTTACTCATGGCCAGGTTAGCGATCTGGTCGTCTGGGGCACACAAGTCTTTTCACTTGTGTTCATTTTATTTGGCAATCCTTATTGGGCGACAGCATTTAGGATGTTGCCTACAAAGGTGTTAGGGGTGCATGTGCTCTTTCTTGTTGGAATTGTTATGTTCTACTCATTGTAGTCAAAATCTGTTCTATTCTATTCCAGGAGATACTACCTTGAGAGAGGGAGGCAACATGATATAGAATAATTTCAGGCAGTCTGGACTGATCTCATTTTGTCTAGTGTCCTTGTATGTGATCAGGGGATAGTCTTTTCCTGAAAACTCAGGAAACGGGAGGGTCTCCAGATATTCATCTAATTTTATTTTCCAGCAGGATAAAAACATTGGTAGTTTTTTATCTTTTTAATTAAACAAGTCATTATCTTTTTAATGTTATCTTTCTCACTCTTACTACTTTTGCATAATGCATCTATAGAGCTTATAACAAATGCTGTTATAGCTCAAATCTCTGCATAATAAAATAATTGCCAAAGCCTTGTGCAGTGACCTAGTTCAGGTAGTATTGTATATGTAAAATCCCAGAGCAATTTAAAAAAAAAAAATTCATTCCAGTTTGAACAAGAGTATTAGCTACACTAACAACTTAATTTTTTTCATTACAACTTAATTTTTAAGGTTACATAACAAAAAATAGTTCATTCAAAACCTGCATAACCACATCTGAGTATACCAGTCTCCAGGGGCATCAGCCAGCCATACTGATGCACTTCATTCTAATGCGTCTATTCTTTAAGAGAAAGAAAAGAGCAGGACAATTTTGAGAGTTAGCATCAGCAGCCTCATTCTCTCAAGCCCATGTTTATGGATCTTCCACCTTCCCTCTATAGTAATACATATATATTGACACTCACACACACAAATACACACACATGTGCACACACACACTGTATTGAGTTTTTTTGTCCTTGCATGGTAAGCCTCAGCTTCCCAAGTTAAAAAGGGGACTGGGCTATAGGCAAGTAGTAGTCTATGTAGAATTGAGGAGGGCCTGTGGCTGGCTTTCTCAAGGTAACTTCCTCTTCTGATGGATAAAATGATTGAAATGGCATGACCAGCAACGCAGCATTTCCTGGCAGCTCTGTACTTGTCTACTGAGTCTCAGTCCAATGCCCCTTCCTTCTAAGAAAGCATCTCAAGCATATGTGGGAAAAGGCACGGCCAAGGGCTCATAGTTTGTGATTGAACTGCTGAAGGTAGAGTTTTTAAGTTATTTTTTGGTTTTGTAGATTTTTTTAAAGTTATTTGTTGGCTTATTTTCCTTCTGAAGACGAAATGTCTCTAGTTTTTAACACACCAATATGTAATAAGCAGAGTATATAAAACATTAGATCATCATTCTCTGATGTAAAGAGACTAGAGTTCTGGGGCAGAGAAGAGATTGTTATGAGATACTTTTTTGGGACCAGGGTGGGAGTGGGGTAAAAGATAGAAGGGTGCTGGGGTAGCTGTCACTGGTCGTCAAGATCACAGTGCTTCCATCAAGTCTTGGCTGAAACTATGCCCCCGGCCTCCTTTCTTCCATCTGAGGTCAGTACCTTCATTTACACATCTGTTTATCTGCAAGGCATCTGATAAAATATCCCCAGAGACCCCTGTGAATAACATGGAGAAATGTGGGCTAGCTAGAGGAATAATGCACTTAGTTATATTTGCATTTATTTGAAAAGATCGTTCCAAAGTGTCTATTATTGGCTTAATGTTAACCTGGAGGAATATTTCTTGTGGAATGATGCAGAGCTCTGTTCTCAGACTTGTCTGTTTCACGATTTTTATCAATGACTTTGATGAAGATATGTTTATCAAATTGACGGCTGACACAAGGCTGGAAGGGATAGCTAATGTGATTAGTGACTTGATTTAGAGTCAAGAAAATCTTGATAGTTTAAAAGGATGTGCCAGAAATAACAGAGTGAAAAATAGTAAAGTTAAATATAAAGTCTTCAAATTGGGCTTAAAAAATTAATTGCACAACTCCAGAGTGGGGAGAAGTAGAGAATATAATTTGTCACAAATTCAATATGAGTTAACTTATGATAGGGCTGTTGAAAAATGTAGGCAATGTTATGGAAATATATATGCAGTTCAAGAAAAGTAATAACATGGAGCACACCACATCTAGATTAATGTATCAAATGTTTCTTTTCTCTTCCTTACCTGAGATATACTAACATTCAGAGATTACCAAATGGCATGCCTATATTAACGAGTTAAGTGAAAATATTCTAACTACAATTTGAGATAGGTTGAGACATGTAGCATGAGAGCAAGCAGCAAGAGTTTTCAATAAACTCTTTGAAATGGAAATGACTGTTTCAGACACATTTGGGAAATTGTTAAAGATGGATAGCAAACTCTCCCCTGTGCTTTCTCCTTTTTGGCTCGCTGGCGCTCTGTCCTCCACCCTCAAAAGAAAACCTCTGCCACCACTACCACTTAAGGCAAAGCTACCAAACAGACGCGTTCAGTTGACTGCAATCTTTATGCCTCATTCTCCTTCCAGGATTTAACTATGTTGTGAATTTAGAGTGTTGTAATGTTTCTCTTGGTAAACAGGGCTCTACAGGATCTATAGAAGACTTTAAAAATGAAAACATCGAGTGTGTGTGCATTTGAGCATGTGCATGTCTGTTGATTGAATACATTTTGCAAAATTAAAAATGAAAGCGCTCTCTAAAACTCTCTTTGCAGTTAGCCTGCAGCACAGTATTCACTTGGCAGCAGGAAAAGGCAGTCAGTCCTTTATGTATGTCTTACACCTCCCTTTCAATTCTCCATCTCTTCCCCCTGGAAAGAAAAATATTCTGGCACAAGCATCTTCTGCTCTCAATTCAGAACGGGTACCACCTGCCTCCAGAGCCCAGAGGAGCCCTCTGTGTGTTCCTGCCCAGGCACACCACATGGAAACCTGGACACAGTGCCAGGTGGCCGTGCTAATAGGCAGAGGAGGGGAGGGGCATGCTGGAGTGCTTTGAAGCTTTCAGTCACAGCCACCTATTTATGAGCTAGTTAAGGCTGCCCACGGTGTTGCAAAGGGAGAATAAAAGGCATGGGGTACATCACAAGCTGTCAGTTGGACACAGAACAAGTTGTAGTTACTATCACATTTTGTTTTCCTTCTGCATCTTCTGTGGATCTCCCTGAGTTCATTATTCTTAGGCTTGGGAAGGGAGAAGCTGTTCATAACCATTTGTCCCATTTGTTGCCAGTAGTTCAGGGTCTGTACCTATTATATTGATTCTTTAAAAGAAAAAAAATGATGTAATTTCCCATCAAAGTTCCCTTGTCTTTTGGAATCACAGTTAGTTGTTGCTTGCTTTTGTTCTGTATAGCTTTGAGAGAACTTCCTTTTAACTTTTCTCTTGGGTTATTTGAGCTCGTCCAACCATTTTATTTGAGCTTGTCCCATATCATTGGAATTTGGGGTGTCTATTAGTTTACATTCTAACAGGGATACTTAGGGAGAGTTGGAATGGCAAGCTCTTCAAAAGACTACCCTGCTTCCAAATCCACTCTCTCAGTCCGCTCTGTCATGCCTGCACTTTGACATCAGAGATGCAGCCCTCGTGGTGGCTCCTTGCTCCTCTGTAAGAATCCGTGGATATGCCCAAAGACAGTGCTTGTGAGTTTCTTCTCAGCCAGAATGAGTTCATTAGAGGCTTTCTTGCAAGGAGGTCTTCTCAGAGCAGGAGCCGAGCCTCACGAAACGGCGAGGGAGAAAAGCCAAGGAAACACATACTGTCTTCCTTAGAAACCTCAGTTTTTTATCAGTAAAGTAAACAAATAATATCTTTCTCTAGGAACCCCCTTAAATCTTTTTTTGGATTCAAAACAAATTACATTTCAAAAAATCTCCTTCCACTTTTGTATTTCTGAAATCAATTTTTAACATCCATATCATCTTTCAATTATTTGGCTTAATTATTTTTTTCCTAATGGTAAATAAAATAATGCAACATTTTATAATCAGTGACTTCTTAGACCTGATGAAATATGGTTTAACTGATCGGGGCCATTGCTGGGTTAAATGAAGTAAGATGAGGCATGCAGAACCCTACAAATATCAATTTAATTTTGTAGTGATTGGGCTCTTCACCCTGAGATTCACTAATGAACAGCCTGGACTCGGACAGGGATTGGAAATCCTTATTTCTTACTAGTTGCTGAGGGCTGCCGTGTCCTCTTTGCTTCCTTCCAGGTATTGCGCACTTGAGTGCCACACAGTATGCCAGGTACAGGGTACCTGGGAGAGAAGGGCAGTCTTTGTCTCCTGGGAGTTCAGAGTCTAGTGGAAAGAGAAGGAGCAGCACACACATTTGTAAATTACTATGTTGAATGTTGCAAGGCACCAAGGTGCTACAGACAAAAGCCACCAGCTCATTTGGTGTCAGGAAGCTTCATGAAAGGAGCCACTCAGGCTAAGTCCAACAAGCTAATGGCAGGATAACTAGGGAAGTTCAGAGTTGGCACTTGAAGAAATCACAGTGGGATAAATCACTTTCTCCTCTCAACTCCCTGGTTTCTTCTCCTTGATCCAGCTCTGATTTCCTCAGGGCCATGCTAGACGGACGGAATCATGCAAGCTCATACCAATGCTCCCAGGGGTCACCTAAAGCAATAGTCGTGTCTTTCCACCTCTGCCCTGGGAGTTCTCCAGCTCTGTGGGTGCTTGCTGGGTCCATGCCTAAGAGCATCTTTGAAGGGCAGCCCTCAACTAAGAGGGTGGGGGATGGAAGCTGGTGTATCTGTTCCCCAAAAGTCCCCAAATATTCTTTTCAAGCAGATAATTCCTAAGCATGTTCTGTGTGGTAAATTTGAGACCCTACTGCTCATGGTAGCAACCTCAAAGCAACATTTTTATTTTAACTTTTCTCCTTTTTTCATTCTGCCTGCTCCTTTACTTTGATCCATTCACCCAAAAAATCCACTTGCAACAAAGTCCTTGTCTCAGCCTCTGCTTTTTTTTTTTTT
>CAUYON010046141.1:0-23216 GCA_963573935.1 Arctocebus calabarensis
TTTTTTTTGAGACAGAGCCTCAAGCTATCACCCTGGAGAGAGTACTGTGGCATCACAGCTCACAGCAGCCTCCAATTCCCTGGACTCAAGCGAGTCTCCTGCCTTTGCCTCCCAAGTAGCTGGGACTATAGGCGCACACCACAACGCCCGGCCATTTTTTGGTTGCAGCTGGCATTGTTGTTTGGCGGGCCCGGGCTGGATTCGAACTTGCCAGCTCAGTTGTACATGGCTGGTGCCTTAGCCCATTGAGCCACAGGTGCCGAGCCTAAAATGTCATTTTTAAATGCAAAAGTTAGTACTCATGAGACTGCAAGAGTTTAAAATTTCAGAATATAAGTATTGTCAATGCAAATACAAATGGTATTCAGGAAATTGTACCTTCAGAAAATGATACATGCTAGTATTCAGGAGTCGATGGCAAAATATTCAGACATTTAAGGAAAAAAACTTCTGGAGGGGAAAATGAAACTATCAAGATTGATTGAGATCTTTCACCAACATGATTAAATTGTTCATTTATAGCCAGGTATTGTGGCATGTACCTCTAATCCCAGCTGCTTGAGAGGCTACAGGAGGATCACGTAAGCCTAGGAATTGGAGTCCCACCTGGGCAATATAGCGAGACTTTGTCTCTTAAAACAATTTACAAAATAATTAAATATATACACTTTGTATTTACTTTGGTGGCTTTTTTTTCTTTTTTTTGAGACAGGGTCATGCTTTGTCATTCTGATTAGAGTGCAGTGGCATCATCATAGTTTATTGCAACTCCAAATTCCTGAGCTCAATCAATCCTCCTGCTTCAGTCTACTGAGTAGCTGGGGACTACAGGTGCATGCCACTGCATCCAGCTAATTTTTTGAATATTTTTTTGTAGAGAAGGGAGGGGTCTCTTTTTTTGCTCAAGCTGATCTCAAACTCCTGACCTTAAGTGATCCTCCTGCCTCAGCTTCTCAGAGTGCTAGGATTACAAGCATGAGCTACCTTGACTGGCCTACTGGCTTTTAAAAAAATCCTTTTATGTCTTTATTTTATTTTCTGAATCTGAAAGTAAAAGATTCACATTATATTACGTTCAAACAATATAGACATGTAAGATGTTTCTGAATTCTCATTGACCACTGTAAATTACTGTTAACAGTTTACCTACCTGTATTTTAATTTTTAAAATTGTTTATTAGTTACAAATGAAGATGTGTGCCTTGGAAGAAGAAAAGGTATTTATTAATTTTTAAAAGTAATTGAAAAACATAGCTAAATACATTTAGTTACCAATTGTTAGCTATAATGGAAAAGAGCATTAGTAATAAACTAATATGATGGCTAATTGCTTAGAATCTTAGACAAAGAAAGGAAAACATTTCATATTTACAAATGAAAATATTGGCAAAATTAAATGACTTGCCAAAGGTCTCACTTTGAAGTGGCAGAGTTTGGACTAGCACTTAGACCTCTTCAGTTACCACATTAGTGTTCTTTCCATGTATTGCAATGGAAGTACATGGAAATTTCTGTTAAATATGGAAACTATAAGTTTTTATTGGTTTTTCAATGTAATTGCCTTCTTTAAAATTACTTGCATCTGGGTGCAGATCAGTTGGTAAAGGAGAGACAACTCTAGCAAGTCTGGAAATTTATATGGCAATAAATATTTTTTCTAGCTTACTATTTTTATTATATCAATGACCATACCATTTATAATAATAATTCATAGTTTATTATTTTTAGCAAAAGACCGTTTTTTAAAAAAATTCTCCCATGTCCTTATACAAATGCACAACACAAATGCACCTGTATCTTACTAATTAAACTACATTTATTCTAGTTGTATGAATTAAGTAATTATAAAGTTTTTATAAGTTCTCAGTCATTAGAAATGTAATTTGTAATACAGACAAGAGGTTAAAACTTGTAAAGTATTAGGGTTAAAGTAGAGATTTTGGTTCTTGAACTCATATGTTTTACCCTTTTATAATGTCATTTACATTGGAAAATACTGAAATATAGTATTTATTTAAAGGGAAAATATCAACTTGCTACAGAAATAAAAGAAAAAGAAATAGAAGGATTGAAGGAAACATTAAAAGCATTACAGGTAAAGTAACTTAGTACTGCTTAAAAAAGTAATTTGGTATTTTAGCATTGTACCAGCAAATGCTAAATATGTAAGCTGGCAAAGTGAAGCTGACAAAAATTCATATATGTTACATAATTTAATATTTTTTCTAAGAACCTTGAATTTCAAAATAGGATTTTGCTTTATCATAGTTCATTTTAAGAAGAAATAGTAAAATAACTTTCATTATTTCTTATAGTAATACAGTTAAGTAGAGTATTTAAGACTTTATACATGACGAAAATGACTAAGAACTGTATATACTATAACTGATTTTACCCATGGTCCTTAAAAATTAAAACAGCATTAATTGAATCTTTATTATGAGTTAACTGCTGTGTTTGTTTTCTGCAGATACAAAGATTAAGAAAGCATCACCTTTGCCCTTAAATTGTTCATAGTCTCATAGAGAATATCAACTAATGATGATTCATTCAATGTACACTTATTGATGGTTTACTGTGTGCCAAACAGTTTTATCAGCCTTAGGGATACTGCAATTAATTAAAAAGACAAAAATCTCTGCCCTGTGAAGGTTACAACCTAGTGGGAGAAACAAAAATTAAGTGAAGTAAATCAGTGTCCCCTAAACTTATTTTAAAAAATTATTTTATTTCAGGTTCATATGAGGATACAAATAGCCAGATCACAATATTCTAGTTTGTTAGGTAGAGTCCCTTTTGCAGTTATGTCCCTTACCCAAAAGATGTACCATACACCCCCACACTGTGCCCATGCAGTGGTCCCCCTCCCTTCTTCCTCCCATCTGCTCTCTCCTCTCTCATTCCCCTTCCCCTCAACTTGAATTGAAATGAGTTTTTCTCCTGTGTGGGCATGAATTAAATCATCTACTGGTTTCATATTAGTACTGAGTACATTGGATATTTACTTTTCCATTCTTGTGATACTTTGCTAAGAAGAATGTGTTTCAACTTAACCAAGTTAATACAAAAGATGCAAAGTCACTGTGTTTTTTTATGGCTGAATAGTATTCCATGGTATACATATACCACAGTTTGTTAATACATTCCTGAGTTGATGGGCCCCCAAACTTTTTGAAGGTAGTTTTCCACGGGGTGGGAGGGTTAGTGTTGGGAAGAGGGATATGACAAGAGGTAGGAGGAGGGATCTGATAGGAAGTGGAACTCAGGTGGTGATGTAAGTGATGGGGAGTGGCTGTAAATACAGAAGAAGTTGGATTGCTCGAAGTTGCTTTGCTTCTGTTGTACCAGTAAGTTCCTAATAGGCCTAGGTACTGATTCAAGGCCCAGGAGTTGGGGACTGTAGAAGTAAATAGTAAAATAAAGTAATATTGACTTGATTTCAATGTATCATCCTATAGATAACATTAATTGCAAAGACCAAAATATATTTTTATAATGAAAGGATCCTAAAGGTCACCACCATATTAATCAAGTGATCAAGTTTAGCAATGTTAATGATGGCATCTGTTTTTTTTCTTTGCAATTTTTGGCCATTTTTGGCTGGGGCTGGGTTTGAACCTGCCACCTGCGATATATGGGGCTGGTGCCCTACTCCTTTGAGCCCCAGGTGCCACCCGCATCTGTTTTTTTTTTAATATATCATCACTTTATTTAGTTTTATTTTAGTATTGACATAATAATGGCATCTGTTAATAATGAGTCCACTGCTGTTATGTAATAAGGAGCACAGAACTGTACCTATGTTATTTTCTTGCCAAAAATATTAGCTAAAATTTAATTATGAAGAAATAACGAGACAGAATTACAATTTGTGGGTCATTCTGTAAGGCAGTTGACCTGGACTATCAGAAACTTCAGTGTCATAAAGAAATAAACCAAAATAAAAGGGAGAGGGTACTACTTTTAATTTAAAGAGAACAAGGAGATATAATAACCAAGTGCAACATATGTACCTTCATTGGATCCTGGGTCAGAGAAAAAAAACAGCCAATAAAAAAATTGAGAAGACAATTGTGGGATATTTGAATAAACTATGTGTTAGATGACATTAATGAATTATTGTTAACTTTTCTAGGTGTACTACTGGTGTTATGGTTATATAGCAGAACAATTTTATTTTTAGGAAGTAAGTGATGAAGTATTTAGGGGTGAAATTACTTAATAGCTACAACTTACTTTCAGATAATTAAAACCCCCCAGAATATGTGTGTGTATAAACACACAAAAAATATAGAAAAATGCTAACAATTGATGAAACTAAAAGAAGCTGGAGAAGATCAGTTTTAGCTGAAAGGTATGAGTAAGGTAAGGACTTGGAGGTATAGGTTTTTTAGCATATCTCTTTTATATTATCTATAGGTATTTGTTCTAGGGATTAAGAAACATATTAGATCAAAAAATTAAGTTCTAGAAATCATCCTAGACAAAGTGCTGAATATATCATTGCTGAGTGTCACTATGGTCGCCTATCCTTTTGGGAAGCTATGCACCAATGTCAGTACCTAGTCCACCTTTCAAAGCAAGTATGGACTCTTTTTTCTGGAATGGCCATCAGAGCTATCATCTTATGAGGGCAGACTATTAGGTTTTCAAACTTGTCCTAGAAAAAGTGCTTTGAAGGGTGGACTAGGCACTGGCATCAGTGTATAGTTTCCCAAGGAGGGGAGTACTGTGAAGGTGATGATAGCACTATTAGCAATGAGGTACGTAGCACTTTGTCTAGGATGAGTTTGCAGACTTAATTGTCTAACTCCCAGCATATTTGTCGGTCTACTTATAGCTACATTTTAGTATTTCAGGTGGAATTGGAACCCTTACCATCATTCAGGTTCTTACCTCCCACTCCTTTTTTTTTTTTTTTTGAGACAGAGCCTCAAGCTGTTACCCTGGATAGAGTGCCATGGCCTCACAGTTCATGGCAACCGCCAATTCCTGGGCTCACGCGAGGCTCCTGCCTCTGCCTCCCAAGTAGCTGGGACTACAGGCGCCCGCCACAACGCCCGGCCATTTTTTTGTTGCAGCCATCATTGTTGTTTGGCGGGCCCGGGCTGGATTCGAACCCGCCAGCTCAGGTGTATGTGGCTGGCGCCTTAGCCCGTTGAGCCACAGGCGCCGAGCCTACCTTCCCACTCCTTGATACAATTATCTTAATATTACTGCTCTGTACATTAAGCATATCAGACATGTTATAATTTTTGCTTTCAACCATCAAATATAATTTTAAAAAGTCAAGAGGAAAAGAATAGTCTGTTATATTTGTTCAGATATTGCAACCTTCATTCCTGGCTCTAAGTTTTCTTCTGTTATCATTTCCTTCGTGTATGAAGAAATTCTTTTGGCACTGTTTTTAGACAAGGTTTTCTGGTGGTGGATTTTCTTGGTTTTCCTCATGTGTGAGATGTCTTTATTTAAACTTTATTATGAAGACTGTTTTCTCTGGATATAGAATTCTGTAATGAGACAAGAAAAAGTAATAAAAGGCATACAGTTTGGAAAGGAAAAAGCAAAACTCTCCCTTTTTGCTGACAAAATGGCCATCTTGTACAAAACCTGATAAGCATCTACAAAAAATCTACTAGAACTAATAAGCGACTTTAGCAAGGGCACAGGATATAAAGTCAACACACAAAAAATCAATTTATTTTCTATTGTAGTATACAATCAGAAACTAAAATATAATAATGATACAATTTATGTCAGCACCAAAACTTAGGGAATACTTGGGAGATAAATTTAACAATGTGCCATAAGGTACTCTGAAAACTATAAAACATTGCAGAGAGAAATTAAAGATAAAGACAGTGAGATAAAACTGTATTGCTTTTTCTGTGAACTACTTGTCCATGCCTGTTTTTCTTTTGTGATGTTAGTCTTTTTATTTCTGTTTCCATTTCCTAGAAATGAGCCCCTTTCTTTCTGTGATCTGAGATTCAAATAGTATTTCTTGGTTTGTCATTTGTCTTTTGTCTTTTGATTTTGTTTCTTTACCTTTTTATTTAATTTTGGCCATAAATAAGTTCATTTACTTTTCTTTTATGGTTTTTCGAGTTTGTCATAGTAGGAGGGGATTCACCACGCCACAGCCATAGAGGAATTTGCTCATGTTTTCTTTCATGACTTTTATCTACTCAAAATTTACATTAGATCTTTGATCATTGAGGTTTATCTTTACAGCACAATATGGGCTATGGTTCTATGTCTATATTACTCCAGATGTCTATCCAGTTGTCTTAGCACTATTTAGATTCTCTTTATTTGAGATATTAGGCAATTTTAATTTTAGATTTCTTTTGTTACTTTGATGTAACAGAATAAAAATAAATCAGGTAAAACAAAATATCAATGAGCTCTGAGATGAGCACAATGTTCAGCAGACCATGAGGTACCCTATATATTTTCAAGAAAAAGAGAGAGTTGATTCCACATTTCTTTTTTTTTTTTTTTTTTTTTGAGACAGAGCCTCAAGCTGTCACCCTGGATAGAGTGCTATGGAATCACAGCTCACAGCAACCTCCAATTCCTGGGCTCAAGCGAGTCTCCTGCCTCTGCTTCCCAAGTAGCTTGAACTACAGGCACCTGCCACAACGCCCAGCCATTTTTTGGTTGCAGCCGTCATTGTTGTTTGGCGGGTCCGGGCTGGATTCGAACCTGCCAGCTCAGGTGTATGTGGCTGGCACTCTAGCCCATTGAGCCACAGGCGCCGAGCCTGATTCCACATTTCTAATGCAATAAATAAGAGGCTGGAAGGTACTCGTGGTATAGTAAAGATCCTGTATTTCTTGTTTCTACAAAAAGTAGTGATTAGAAACTCTAGGGAATGGCTCGGCGCCTGTGGCTGGGCGTTGCTGTGAGCTTTGATGCCACAGCACTCTACCCAGGGTGACAGCTTGAGGCTCTGTCTTTAAAAAAACAAAAGAAAGAAAGAAACTCTAGGGAAAATAAGTGACTGGACAAGGAAGATATAAATCAAATTAAAATTTGGAATGGTTTTGAGCAATTGGTAGGGTGTAAGAAGAGAAGTTGTTTTGGTCCTGGATAGTAATGGGTGTAAGAAGAGAAGTTGTTTTGGTCCTGGGTAGTAATGGACTCTGTAAGTCCATTGAAGTAGCACACTGGACTTACAGAGAAAGAAATGTAGTATTAGTACCACATTGGGCTCCACATTAAAAAATATCAAAATTGATTATGATAATGTAAATACTGTTGGCTTCTACTTCTCGAACTAAGCTATAAACCAAGCACTGAAAACTTAATTATGGAACAAAACTTAAGTATTATTAACTTTGTTAATGCAAAAATAATGGCGGGTTTGAATCCAGCCCAGGCCCACCAAACAACAATGGTGGCTGCAACCAAAAACTGCCCGGGCGTTGTGGCAGGCGCCTGTAATCCCAGCTACTTGGGAGGCGGAGGCAGGAGACTCGCTTGGGCCCAGAAATTAGAGGTTGCTGTGAGATGTGATGCCACAGCACTCTATACAGGGTGACAGCTTGAGGCTCTGTCTCAAAGAAAAAAAAAATTATTCTTGTCATTAAGAATACAAATTACCGTTGTAGGTATATTTTTGTTGTAAAAATCCCTCTCTAATGTCTTTTTTTTTGAGACAGAGCCTCAAGCTGTCACCCTGGATAGAGTGCTGTGGAATCACAGCTCACAGCAACCTCCAATTCCTGGGCTCAAGCGAATCTCCTGCCTCTGCCTCCCAAGTAGCTGGGACTACAGGCGCCTGCCACAACACCAGGCCATTTTTTGGTTGCAGCCGTCATTGTTGTTTGGCGGCCCCGGCTGGATTCGAACCCGCCAGCTCAGTTGTACGTGGCTGGCACCTTAGCCCATTGAGCCACAGTCGCCGAGCCTCTAATGTCTTTTTATAGTATGTTGAATGAGTTACAAGTTTTGTTTTGCTTAATTTCTTTTTTCTTAATAAATCTCAAAAATTTATAACATTTTCTACTAAACAGTTAATAAAGGAATATGTTCATTTTAAGTACTTTATTCTTTTAGCAGTCCTTCTAAAATTGCAAAGAGTATTTTCAAAGCAGAAAAAAATTTTCTTATATGGCTGACCTTCTTTGTAAGAGCCGTAAGGATTTATTTTGCTTTGTTCAACCTGTGACATAGTAAAGGTGATGTATAATGTACCTCATGGTCTGTTGAACATTGTGATTCCCTCCTCCCAAGTTGAAGAAATGTAAGTAAAGTTTCTGTTCAATTAAGGATCTGATATAAATTCACTAGGCAAGGAAGTCTCTCAACAAACATGTAGCAACTTCCCTCCCTCCTTTGCTTTGCTAGTTGCTTCTCTTTCTCCCTTTCTTTAGTAAGTTCATACTACTATGTGTGAAATAGCAGGAATTAGAAATCAGACATTGCCTTTTCTTATGGACCTTATAATCAGGGGGGCCTACTTACTGAACTCCAAAATAAACCAAATCACACACCAAAATGATGAATTATTTTTGCTTGTATTCTTTTTTTTTTTTGAGACAGAGCCTCAAGCTGTCACCCTGGATAGAGTGCTGTGGCATCACAGCTCACAGCAACCTCCAATTCCTGGGCTCAAGCGGGTCTCCTACCTCCGCCTCCCAAGTAGCTGGGACCATTGTCATTGTTGTTTGGTGGACCCAGGCTGGATTCGAATCCGCCAGCTGAGGTGTACATGGCTGGCGCCTTAGCCCATTGAGCAGAGGCGCCGAGCCTGCTTGTATTCTTTTAATGTATTATTTATTTTTAATTTTTTTTGTGTTTTTTTTTTTTTAATTTTGCTTTTAATTTCAGTTGGCTTGCACTCTTCTTAGTTTCCTTGTTTTTTTAATCCATTGTCCTTCCTTGTAGTGATTCTTCGTGCCAGTTGCCTCCCAAGTAGCTGGGATTACAGGTGCCTGCCACAATGCCCAGTGGTGTTCTTTCCTGGTGGTAGAGACGGGGTCTTTTACTCTGGCTCACTCATGCTTATGCTTGTCTCCAACTCTGTGAGCACTGGGAAATCCACCTGCCTCGGCCTCCCACAGCGCTGGGACTACAAGTGTGAACCACCACACCCGGCTCCATTTCTATTTAAACGTGGTAACTTGTTAGTTCATTTCAAAGGAATGGGTTCAGAGCAGGTCAACTTTCCTACATCTGAATTACCAGGCAAAAGTCTGTTTATGAAGACAATATGCCTGAGGGCTAAATAAAGATACTTTGCTCATTGTTCTGTAGGTCTTATTTATTTATAAAATATTATTATTAATTATTATCATTATTATTATTTTTATTGTTGGGGATTCATTGAGGGCACAAGAAACCATGTTACACTGATTGCATTTGTTAGGTAAAGTCCCTCTTACAATCATGTTTGCCCCCAAAAAGGTGTGGCACACACCAAGACCCCACCCCCCTTGCTCCTTCCCTCTCTCTGCTATTCCTTCCCCCACCCCCCCTCATTCTTTCTCTTTCTGCTCTCCCCTCCCCCCATGTCATTAATTGTCATTAATTGTCCTCATATCAAAATTGAGTACATGGGATTCATGCTTCTCCATTCTTATGATACTTTACTAAGAATAATGTGTTCCACTTCCATTCAGGTTAATACAAAACCTGTAAAGTCTCCATTTATTTTTAATGGCTGAATAGTATTCCATAATGTACATATACCATAGCTTGTTAATCCAAAGATTAGTGGTTGACAGAGCTGGGAGGTGGGGAGTGATCAAAAGGCAGAGCACAGGGTCAGACTCACTGGCTCACACCTGTAAGCCTAGCACTCTGGGAAGCCAAGGTAGAGGACTGCTTGAGGTTGGAGTTCAAGACCACGCTGAGCAAGAGTTAAACCTCATCTCTACTAAAAGAAAAATTAGCCAGTTATGATGCACCTGTACCCTTAGCTACTCCTCTGGAGGCTAAGGCAGGATGATCAATTGAGCCCAGGAGTTTGAGGTTATAGCAAGCTATGATATCACCACTGCTCTGTAGCCCAGGCAACAGAGCAAGACTCTTTGAAAACAAACAAGAAAGCACAGAGGATTAGGGCAGTGAAAACACTATGATGGTGGGTACATGTCATTATGTATTTGTCCAACCCATAGAATATATAACACCAAGAGTGAACTGTAATGTGAACTGTGAATTTTGAGTGATAATGATGTGTCAGTGTAGTTTGTCATTAATTGTAATAAACTCTGGTAGGGGATGTTGTTAATAGGGGAGGCTGTGCATGTGTGGAGCAGTGACTATATGGCAAATCTCTACACCTTCCTGTTGATTTTGCTATGAACCTAAATCTACTCTAAAAAATGCTTTTAAAAAAGCATCCTCGGTCCTACAGCTTTCTAAATAGAATCACAATAATTTTTATTACTGAAATATTTGTCTGTACCTCTTTTTTATAATTTAGAAGATTTATTTTGCAATGTGAAAATTAATATTTTTAGTTATTTTAGAGTAATTTGTCATTGTCACCTCAAGTATTAGCATCCTCAGAAACTCTTTCTGTTTTCTCCTTTACAATTCCTAAGAAGATGCATAGGTTTGAATATTCTCATTTTGTCCTTCATATCTCTATACTTTTTATACTTTCTATTTCTTTATCCCTGTGGGATTGCTATATTTTATGTAATTTCCTTAGATCTATTTTCTAGTTCACTAATTAGTTCTTCAGCTGTTTTATTTGTTATATAACTTATCTTTAAAAATAAAATGATTTTTATTTAATGGCTACATGTTTTTCTTATGCAAGTTCTATTTGGTGCTTTTTCAAATCTGTTTTTTTTCCTGGGCTCAAGCAAGTCTCCTGCCTCCGCCTCCCAAGTAGCTGGGACTACAGGCGCCCGCCACAATGCCCGGACATTTTTTTGGTTGCAGCTGTCATTGTTGTTTGGCGGGCCCGGGCTGGATTCGAACACCCGCCAGCTCAGGTGTACGTGGCTGGCCCCTTAGCCTGTTGAGCCACAGGCACCGAGCCTCAAATCTGTTTTTATAGTGTTATACTTTTCTCTTACTTCTTACTGTAGTGTAGAAATCTTCCTGTTTGCAGTGTTTGCCTGCTGATGGTCCTTCATTGTGAATCTTCCCGTTTAATGTGGTTTGTAAAATTTAAATTGTAAACCCCTTTTCAATGGAATTTGTATTTTTCTGATGAAGTTGTGTTGTAGAGTTCTTTCTATAGAATCGTCCACATTTACTTCTGTTCTGAGTCACAAAGATTTGATGGAACAATTTCTGTTACGTTAATTTATAATTTAGGATGTACACAGCATGCAGGAAATATATATTAGGACTTTGTACCCTTTTGTACTATACCTTGTAGGTTTTTCAGTTTCTCATGGGATCATTTTTGTTTAGACCCAGAGATCCTGGCAAAGACAAGTTTCTTTGTGGTGGTTGCTGAATTTTTCTAGTTTTCCTTTCTTGGAGTTAGCAGCTCTTCTAGGGTCTGCTCTTTATAGCACAGTGTTCTAGATTTCTTGTCTCTGACCCTTCATGGATTTTAAAACCCTAACTTGTACATTTGTCTCTTTATCTGACTTTAGTAGTTTCTGGATTACCAAAGCATCAGGTTGCATGCTGACTTTGGGTTTGTCTTGTTTCTGGTGTATGGGAATTTCCTTTCCTTTCTTTTGAACTTCAGCTATATATTAAACTTTTTATTGATGCTGTATTTTTCAAACATTTGACATTAGTTCATTTCACAATGTTTTGAAGATCACTTGTTTTTCTTTTGAAACTATCATAAACTTTTAAAGATGTTGGAAGTACAATACAAAAAACTTATTATTCCTAAATAATTTGAGAGTAATTTGCCAAACTGATGGTCTATCACCCCATTACTATCGTATATCTTTCTTACAATCAAGGACATTCTCTTGTAAAACTATAACGCAGCCATCAAAATCAGGAAGTTAACGTTTGTATGTAACTAATGTTCAAGACTCATTCAAATTTCCCCAGTTGTCCCAATAAAATATTTTATAGCAAAAAGATCCAGGGTAGAATCCCACGCTGTACTTAGTTGCATTAGCTCTTTAATTTCTTTCAGCCTGGAAGAGTTCCCTGGTCTTTGCTTGATTTTTATGACTTTGACACTTCTGAAGATAACATACCAGTTATTTTGTAGAATGTCCCTCAATTTCTGTTTGTATAATGTTTCCTCACTAAATTCAGTTCATGCATTTCTGGCAGGAATATGATATAATGCCTTGTTTTTATTATTGAATCCTATCAGATAATGATTTCTGTTGTTTTTTATTTTTTATTTTTTTCACAAATAGGATTCTTTATTTGTCATTATTAAAAGCCTGAATTTTAGACAGATCTTGGACTGGTGGTTCATATCCATCAGCTCATTCAACTTTAGCACCTGTCTCATCCCCAGTAGCTTTTCCAGAACTACTACCTTCACCATGAAGCTCCATGAATTTTCCCAATTCAAACTTGGGTTTCTTCAGCATTTTTACTTTTCTATCGAAGACATCATGGAGAGGGTAAATAGATTGGCATGCCTTTTCTATATCTTTTCCAATGCTATCTGGAATTAATTTATTGACAACTTCTCTCAAGTCATTCATCTGCACTTCTCCGGTCTGGAGTTCCATCATTTTTTACCATATTTGGCAAACCTGTTGGTGCTGGTCGTAAGAGGTCTTCCGTATCTGATTGTTATGTTTTTTTAGTAAAACCAACACAGAACAGATTAAGCAAACAACCATTGCTAGTCTTAACATCAACATGAGCTTCAATCATAGTCTGCCATTTTTTAACCATAGAACACATTTTGCCACAGGTAAGATCCATTCCATGGAAGTTAGTCAGGCAGTTTTTTCCTTGAACATCTTCAGTAATCAGTTTGAATTTTCTAAATGCAACTTCATCATTCTGCAGATCGGTAACACTCACTTCAAACACAGAAGTTTGAGGCCACCAGATGCAATTTTGAGGCCACCAGATGCAATTTTGGTTCCTTGTGTCCTGGAGACTACTGTTTTCCCAATATTTCTTATATTGAACATAGCAGGTGCCTTCACATCATACCAATCTTTCTTAGAAAATGGATCAACCACTTTCTTCTGGGCTCCCTTTTTGCCGCCTTTGGTAAGGTGCTTGTTCTTGCTGACTGCCATTGTGGTGCTCAGCGAGCCAAAAGCTTCAGAAACCTTTTTGTTGTTGTTGTTGTTGTTGTTGTTGAGATACAGTCCCACCCTTTGCCCCTGAGCATAGGGCAGTGGTGTTGTAGCTCACTGCAACCTCAGACTCGGGCTGTGGGCATCCCGCTGCCTCAGCCTCCGGAAGCCGTTGGGATTACAGGCGCTCGCCATGGCACCCAGCTGTGTTTTTCCATTTTTTCATGAGTGAGGTCTCACTCTCGCTCAGGCGAGTCATGATCTTTCAGAAGCTTTTTAATGACTGAATGATAGTTCATCATATGGAGAAATCATAATTTACTTATTCTCTTCTGTTATACATGTTTCTTTTCTCTCATATTTTTCCACTATTATAAATAATGTGGAACATAAATTTCTGTTTGCATCTCAGACTATCTCTTCATGGAATAGACTCCTAGAAGAGAAATTACTTACAGAAAGATGTCAAAATGCTTGCTTTATGTTGTCAGTTGTGTCCTAACAGTTTGTGCTGCCTTCTATAAGGAGCAACAATGCATATTCCACTGTATTTTGGCCTTGGAACTGTGAGAACTATACTTTGTTTAGATTAGTCTGTTTTTTAATATTTTCACATTTGGATCCACTCTCTCTTCCCCAAAGCCCCTCAGGTGTGCTGGTTCCATCCAGTGAAGCCCAAGCACTCCGCTCTCCACTCAAGCCATGAAGCCCCGGGGAACAGCACACCTGCCCCTGTCCTGTCCCTTTGCCAAATTCTATAGGAGAAATGAATGAGCTTATTTGTTGATGCTAAACACAAAGAATTGTCTTCCTCCTGAACACACACACACTTTCCCCTCTATCAATTTAAAAGGCCAAACTGCTTTTGTAAAATATGAAATGCTTTAATTCTTTCTTGAGATAGGAAACTTAGGCATATACAAAATTGTATCATTTTCATAGGAGAAAAACGAATTTTTAACTCTCAAAAGTGATAAATGGTAGGTGCAATGGTTCATTCTTATACTCCTTGCACTTTGGAAGGCTGATGTGGAAGAATTGCTTGGGCCTAGGAGTTTGAGACCAGCCTAGACAATAATGAGACCTCAAAAAAAACAAAAGAGTTAACTGGGCTTGGTGGTGCATGCCAGTAGTCTCACCTACTTGGGTGGCTGAGACAGGAGAATCTAGTGAGCCCAAGAGTTGGAGGCTTCAGTGAGCTATGATGATAACACTATACCCGAGCCCAGGCAACAGACCAAGAACAAGACCTTATCTCAATTAAAAAAAAAAAAATTGAAAAGTATAATAGCTGTCATTTTGACAATATTTTTCTATGTTGCAAGCTTTTGATCTTTGAAAGAAAATTTGCTATGTCATGTTATTTACAACCATAGCATGGGTTTAACTCAATTTGTGTAAATTTTCTTCAATCTTTGCAGGATAATTAAATCATAGTTAAAACCAAACTCATGCTAACCGTCATCTAGGGGTGGATAATGATGATTGCTAGTGAGAAAGCCCCACATGGAGGAAAGGGGTTGTGTGCAGGAGGAGAACCCATGAACTGGAGATCTATAATGTGGGCCTCACACTCCCACCCATCCTCATGGGTTTAAACAGCTCTGCCGCAAGACTCTTGGGCTTTAACCAGTTAACCAGATAATCAAAGGATGTTTTGTGTTATAAGCAAAGATTATCTGATACTTTTTTAAACTTCATGAATTGAATCAATGTAATGTGTTCAAAACTTGTATCTTACTTAAAACTCAGGACTGTTTTTCTAAACCTTTTTCTCAACTATGTTAAGACTGAGGAGTTTCAAATACTTTTTTTTATTACAGAGGTTTTTAAATGTATCGCAGCATAAAAATAATTGGAAAACCTATTAAAAATGCAGATTCTCCTTCCTTACCCTAGTTATTCTGAATCAGAAATCTCTGTAGGTGAGGACCCAGAATCTGTGTTTTTAAAGAACTCCAGGTTTTACCTTCACTGAAATTGTTTATCTAGTTACAACTGCCGGCATTTAAGGTAATAGGTTTGAAAATTGAAAGCTAAATAGAAATATGGCATATCAGTTTTCTGATGACTCTCTCTTCCCTGTTCTGTACCTCTTATTTTATGGATAAAAAACATATACCAGCATCATTTCGCCCTATACAATTTGAAGATAAAATTGATGGTTTTATCTCCTATTGCACTTCAAATTAGCAATCTGTACTGAAATGGCACATGTGAAAATTCCTCTTTCAGTTTGGTCTGAAGTTCCTAATTATACAGCTAATCTTCATTTTAATAATCATGATGACAGCTGCCATTTGCCAGGTGCCTGTTGTAAACCAAGTTAAATATACTAGGCTCTTTTCACATATTATTTCTGAAAGTAAATAAAAGTATTACACAGGAAATGACTGAGGCTCAGAGAGATTAGATAAAAGAGCCCAGAGTGACACAACTGGAAAATGGCCCAGGTGGGAACTCCAGCTTAGGTCCCGTCTGACCGGCAACGCTGGAGTCTTTATTATGAATCCTTTCTGTGTTCTGTTATCTCTGGGACTCATGGAATATTTCTTGCTGCACTTTGAGCCTATTTGAAGGTTTTTGGAATTAGCTCAGAAGCCCCCAGTCCAGGGGTGGGGAACTGTGGCCTTGGGACTACATGTGGCCTTCTGGATCTGTGGGTGCAGCTTTTTGACTGAATCCAAATTTTATAGAGCAAAGGGATTTGGTAATATGACGTCATATACAGTGTTGAAGGTGCTTCAAGTTGACCTCTTTGTAGATTTCTCACTGTAGTTCACCCTGTAGCACCTGCATAGGTTTCCTATAGCCATTCGCATTGGCTGGAGAATTGGCCTAGTCTGTCCAGCCCCAGCCCAGCAGTGTGTTGTAGGGCAGTGCCTGCCATTTCACTGGTTTCCATGACTGATAAATCTGTTCCAGGGAACAGCTGAGCCTTCCACCTCAGGTAGAGTTTGGCTCAATAGCATTTGGGAGCAGGGATCACCTCCAAGACACTTTCCTTTTAGCTATTCTAAACGATCTTTCTTTTCTTGGTCTAGTAATACTTTTTAATCATATAATTGAGACTATAGGACTTTAAAATGATCCTTCATATAAAGGTTTTTCCTCGTTTTAATGATGTTGATGTAGCCCCAGAGGAGAACAATATATTCTTTTTTTTTGAGACAGAGTCTCACTTTGTTGCCTTCTGTAGAGTGCTGTAATGTCATAGCTCACAGCACCCTCAAACTCTTGGGCTCAAGCGATTCTCTTGCCTTAGCCTTCCCAGTTGCTGGGACTACAGGCACCTGCCATAACGCCCAGCTGTTTTTTTGTTTTTTTTTCCCTGTTGTTGTTGGTAGTGGTGTTTGGTTAGCAGGCCCTGGCCAGGTTTGAACCCACCAGCCCTGGTGTACGTTGCCTGCACCCTAACCACGGAGCTATGGATGCCGAGCCAAAAAGTATATTCATGTGAATTTCTTTTTGGTGCCTTGAGCTCCATATCTGAAACCATGTACTACTTCTTCCCCTATTCTCTTCTTTCCAAGTTCTTTATTTTAGATGATGGGTTGAATTTTTGTTTTGTTTTGTAATGTCCTTACTTGCCATCATTATAATAGTCAACTTTTCATTCAAAACTTTCTTGCTCTCTCCCCAGCTGCCTTCCCTGTATGAATTTCTCTTCCCTTTCTCTACACATTCCACCCTTTGTATTGGAGTATTTTTCTGATCCACTACTGTGCCCTCTCAAGTCTTCTTTGCTTTCTTGCTAAGGATTTCTTCAGCCTTACCTGGCCCTACTTGCATCTGTCTTTCCATCTTCCAAACCTATACCACATACTAAACACATGGCCATCCTCTAGCTCCCCATAGTGAAGGGATCCCCTGGCTTTGGCCTCAGCATCCTCCGTGGCATTTGTTTCCTTCTGTGTCTGGATGGTTGGCAGTTTAGGTATCTCTTTGCCTCATTGACTCCATGAGGCCCATAAGAGCAAATCCTATCAAATGAGCCAGTGGGAAAACAAACAGCAAGTGCTTTAATAAAAACTTCTGTGACAATAAAGCTTTATGTTTTGATAACTATCATTTGCATTAATTGTTCACTTTATCATAAGATGTTACTCTTAAAGCAAGTGTTGACTTTGCATGTTTTCTCTTCCTTTTTGATCCAATGCACATCCAGATGGTACAGGGTGCTTTTAAAAGGAATCCTGACTAATGGACTAGTGTCCGTGTATGAGCTGGACTATGGCAAGCACGAGTTAGTCAACATAAGAAAAGTACAGCCCCTGGTGGAGATGTTCCGAAAGCTGCCCTTCCAGGCAGTCACAGCTCAACTTGCTGGTAAGTTCTGTGGAAAGTGAAATGCTGCAACATAATTTATGTTGTCAATTTCTCCTTTATGCTTGGCAAGTTACTGAATCATTGGCCTGTTGAGTAGGTTGGGTTTTTCAATAATCACATCCCAAAGCGATAGAAAGAATTTGAATGATCTCTTACAGAGGCGTGCTCCACTATCGTTCCTGCTCTTTATATTTTCCCTACTCCTTTCTGTCTCTGGTTTCATATGTGAGTGTATTCCTAAAGCAATAATCTTAGCACAGGTATAACACTGCATTCTGCTTTTCTGTTTTTTTCTTCCCATCCATCCACATTCTGCTTTTCTTCCTTTAGGATTTACTATTTGGGTGGTCATTTCGTGGTTTTGCTTGTTATTTTTAATGGATGCTAAATACTCCATTTAATTAATATTTCCCTATTATTGAACTTAAGTTGTTTATACTTTTTATTGTAATGTTAAGAATTCTTCAGATTGGCTCAGCGCCTGTGGCTCAACTGGCTAAGGCGCCAGCCACGTACACCTGAGCTGGTGGGTTCGAATCCAGTCCGGGCCCGCCAAACAACAATGACAGCTGCAATCAAAAAATGACTGGGTGTTGTGGCGGACGCCTGTAGTCCTAGCTACTTGGGAGGCGAAGGCAAGAGATTCACTTGAACCCAGGAATTGGAGGTTGCTGTGAGCTGTGATGCCACAGCACTCTACCCACGGTGACAGCTTGAGGCTCTGTCTCAAAAAAAAAAAAAAAAAAAAAGAATTCTGCAGATTTGTATACAAGCTAAAACAAACAAAAAGCAATGGAAACAACCTAAATTTTCAACAGGAGCAGGAGAAGAATATTCATTATTATTATTGCATAAGTTATTTATTGCATACATTTTAATACTTTGACCTAATGGAGCATCACACAATTGTAAAACATTCTCAGGTCAGAGACTATGACCATTTTCAAGGCAAAGTGAGTTTCTAGTTTGCATCACAATTAACAGTGTATGAATACAGTTTTGCCACATTGACACCAGCCTCTTGACTATCATTAAAATGTGAGGAGCTAATGTAATAGGCATTACATTACCTCTTTGTACTATTCTCTAAAGAGATCTCCCTTTCACCTTTTGTGAAAGCAGTACTCTTGGCTTCCCTGTGAGCACCCTGCAATTAGGTAGCCTGAGCAGGTGGGTGAAACTCCACCCAGAATAATTGGCCGATTGAGTAGGTTGGATTTTTCAGTTACATTATCTGAGGATGCAGAGGCCAGAAGGATTCCTCTGAAACCTGGGCTCCCTGTGTCCTGCCACCCTGGGATATGGGGAGTCATGACCACATGGTACCACTCTGATTGATCCCTTTACTGATGCCCACAGTCTTCAGTCCCCCTTTCTTTATACATTGAACATGGTGACAGAAGAGATTTGACCTTAGCAATGACATAAACTATGTATATAGATTCTTCTTTTACTTATTGACAAGGTTTTTTTTTTTTGAGACAGAGTCTTAAGCTGTCACCCTGGGTAGAGTCCTGTGGTGTCACAGCTCACAGCAACTTCAGTCTCTTGGGTGTAAGCGATTCTCTTGTCTCAGCCTTCCAGGTAGCTGGGACTACAGGTGCCTGCCACAAGCCTAGCTATTATTTTTTTTGTTGCCATTGTCATTGATGTTTTTAGCTGGCCCCGGCTGCGCCGTTCGAACCCTCCAACCTCAGTGTATGTGGCCTGCACCCTACCCACTGAGCTATGGGCGCCGCCTTATTAATAAGCTCTTGTTAGAAGTTTATATTGCCTCATTTTGAAATATTTGCCGAATTCACGGTCTTCTTACTAGAATTCAATGGAGATTCCCACAGTAATTGGATATAACACAAAAATAGTACTTTATACCATAGCTACCGGTTAGTCTGCTTTGGACTCAGACCACTAAGTAGTGAATTCAGATTTAATGGTTACTTATTTTCATTTTTACATTTTAATGTTTTGATTTCGCTAACAACATATTTTGTGAAACATGACAGTCCAACTGCCCAAAGAAGGAGTCTCTGTAATGAGTACACACATCATCCCCATCACCCCCATTACAGCTAACAAATACTGGGGCTTACTGTATGCTGGGGAGTCTGCCAGCCTCTTTATTTCTTTTTTGTTTGTTTGTTTAATATAGGTATTTAGTGCTATCTGTTTCCCTTTAAGCTCTGCTTTTGCTACATCTCACAAATTTCGGTATGTTATGCTGTATTTTCATTTTCATGAGCTCAAGATATTTTTAAATTTCTCTTGAGATTTCTTCTTTGGCCCATGTGTTACTTAGAATTGTGTTGGTTAGTCTCTTAGTATTTGCACATTTTCCAGCTATCTTTCTATTATTGATTTCTGATTCTTTTAATTCCATTGTGGTCTGAGTGTATACATTGTATGAACTCTATTCTTTTAAATTTATTAAGCTGTGTTTTATTTCCCAGAATTTGTCCTGAGTGAATTTTCCTTATTAGCTTGAGAAGAATGTATAATCTACTGTTGACATAGTCTAGAGATGTCAATTATATCCCCTTGATTTATAGTACTGTTCAGTTCAGCTACATCCTAAATGATATTCTGCCTGCTGGATCTGTCTATTTTTGACAGTATTAAAGTCTCCAGCTATGATAGTATATTCATCTGTTTCTTTTTGCATTTCTGTTAGCTTTTGCTTTGTATATTTTAATGCCCTATTGTTAAATGCATATATACTAAGTATTGTTATGTCTTCTTGGAGAATTGACCTCTTTACCATTATGTAATGCTTCTCTTTACCACTGATAAACTTTCCTCATATTGAAGTCTGCTGTGTCTGAAATTAATATACCTACTTTTGCCTTCTTTTGATTAGGTTTAACACAGTAGATCTTTCTCCATCCCTTTACTTTTACTCTATATGTATCTTTATATTTAAAGTGGGTTTCTTAATAGCAATAAATAGTTGGGTCTTACTTTTTTATTCACTCTCACAATCTCTTTTAATTAATGTATTTAGACTATTGATGTTTAAAGTGATTATTAATATAGTTGGACTAATATCTGTCATATCGTTTTCTGTTTTCCTTTTGTTGCCCTTGTTCTCTTTGTTCTTATTTTTGATCTCTAGCATTTGTCTTTGATACTTTCTTGGAGTTTCTATCTTTCTGCTTATATTGTCCATCTGTTCTTATATTTTGTCTGCTTTTCCACAAAAGCTCTAACAATATTAATTATAGTTGTGTTAAATTCCTAGTCTGATAACTCCAACATTCTTGCTGTATCTGACTCTGCTTCTGATGCTTGCTCATTCTCTTCAAACTGTGTTTTTCCCTTTAGTGTCACTTGTAGTTTTTTGTTGAAAGGTGGACATGATGCACTGGATAAAGGAACTCTGGGTAAATAGGCCTTTAATAATATAATGGCAAGGTGTGTGTATGTGGAGACATGGGTCATGTCCTGTATAGTCCCATGATTAGATGTAAGTCCCTTGATGAGCCTGTGTCCTGAACCATGAACTTCACCATGCTTCTTGGATTTTCCCCTTAGTTAGGGCAGGGTTACTAGAGGACTGTGGAATTAGGTACTTCTCTCCCCCTAAGTAAATTAGACTCTGATAAAACCCTAGCACAGGCTCGGCGCCTATGGCTCAAGGGGCTAAGGCGCCAGCCACGTACACCTGAGCTGGCAGGTTCGAATCCAATCTGGGCCCGCCAAACAACAATGACCGCTGCAACCAAAAAATTTCCAGGCATTGTGGCAGGTGCCTGTAGTCCCAGCTACTTGGGAGGCGGAGGCAGGAGACTCGCTTGAGCCCAGGAATTGGAGGTTGCTGTGAGCTGTGATGCCATGACACTCTACCCAGGGCAACAGATTGAGGCTCTGTCTCAAAATTAATAAAAAATAAAAAAAATAAAACCCTGGCACAGAGGTTCTCAACCTGTGGGTTGTTTTAACAATGAAAATACATTGCGGCATTAGGAAGGTTGAGAACCACTGCCCTAGCAAGTTTGAGTCTAATAAAATAGTTTTCCTGAGGGGAGGTCTTGTTAAAAAGAGAACTCAGGTGTCTTGGAATGTTCCTTTCTCCCACCCCCTGCTTGGAGTATGAGGGGATTTTTCTATGATAGTTACTGTGAAGAGTTAGTAATGTCCTGGAGGTAAGACTCAAAAGTATGAGCAGGGCTCCCCATGACTTGGTCCCCTGAAGTTTTTAATTCTCAGACTTATTCACATGAACCTCCAGTAATTTGTCAATAACAACTTAGATTTTCCTACCCACTAGGCTGGTTCTAGCTGAGGTCTTTGCTCATTGGTTTCTGATCCAGTAAATTGTGGCTTTCTGTATCCACCTGGCTGTCTCTCCAATCTTAGGGACAGCAGATTAACCTGTGACCTCACTTCTCTGATGGATCTCAGAAGAGTTGTTGGTTTTTCAGTTTGTTCAGGTTTTTACTTGTTAGGATGGAGTAGCAACTTCTAAGCTCCTTACTTGCTGGACTAGAAGACAAAAGTTCTATCAGCCACTTTATTTGACTGAATTCTCCCTGTGCCAGGAGGTTTAGGTACTTTGACTGTAACTATTATACAGATTGGGAAACAGCAGATTAGAATAGTTTAGTATCTTGCCCAGGATCCCACAGCCTTAAAACCCAGTGGTCTGCCTCTCCAGTGCATGCTTTCTTCACTGTATACTTTCTTCTCGAGTGGATTCAAGTCACTTAACTTCTCAACTTAACCCATAATTTTTTATAACATGACTAGTAAAACCCTGCCCTGCTTATTTCACTAAACTAATACATGGATTGGAGGAGAGAATGAATATGAGATCCCCTTATAAACTAAAACATGTAGCACAAATGTTTCTTGAATGTCTAGAAACATAGTGTTGGTGTTGGGTCCCATCTGTTCTTTTTCTAACCTCAGTTCTTCCAAGCCTTCTTTCTACTGACTTGCTCTTAAATTGCAAAATTTTCTTGAGTATCAGATAACTCATCATGAAGGGAGAACCCCACTTAAAAAAAAAAATCAATTGAAAACATGCACTGGAACTATTCCATTGTAAGTGGTAGAGAGTCCCTCTCTCTTGCTCCAATGTAGACATCCATGAGAGAGAGAGAGCACAGTAGCATAGACTGTAAGATTCATGAGAACTACCTTGTTGTGACATGGCTATTGGAGTCATCACTTTGGTAGATTTTGTTGACATCCAGTCAAGCCCTTTGAATTATTTGGTAATATCCGTAGATCTACAGAATTACATGAAATCTTAAGTGTGGAACCCATGGGATTGTTTAAATTAGAATGCTTTAAAGATTCTTGGGAACCTTGGGATTCTTTTTTTTTTTTTTAAATATATAATTATTTTAATCATAAGTATTTTTTTTTCAATTAACATGTATTTTATTATTCTTCATTACATTATTTCCCCTCACCTCCTAGTGGTAAGGCAGAATTTATTCACAGAAAAGAATACAGAAAACACTAAAGCTCCTGGTAGAGGGAGAGAATTCTAGTGGGGAGAGAGAAGCTCTCTCCGTTTCTCCCCTGGTCTTTCCCCATCTCCTCCTTTAGGCCTTTAGTCTCAGGGTATATATAGGTGTATGAGTTCCTTGGCCAGGAAACGAATGAATACAGTCCCTTCCGCCAGGGGCAAGGTGAATGAATATATCAATGAATGGATACAGTCCATTCATGGAATTGAGGCCTAGGAAATTCACAAGAAATTGACCTAGGCATAGGAGATGG